>CAUZXS010005178.1:0-37500 GCA_963585895.1 Sepioteuthis lessoniana | reverse complement strand
ATGTGATTACATAACATCAAGAAATGGTTACTGCAAGTGCATAATGACATCAACGGCCGAAGATAAACATGTTTTTAAAATCACAAACTACACTAAAAATGAAGATGAATAAACAATGTAATTTCTCCCTTTAGTTGATCTGACGTATATATATATATATATAATTCTTTTAAATACTCTGTCCAGTAGCAAAAGCTGCTTGGTAGTGCCAGGAGTGGCAGTACTGCCTCGAACTACTGAAACTGTGTTATCACCCCTGGTTGGCAGCTGATGAGAGTAGGATATCACAAGTGCTTTCACACATTGGATGATGAGAAATAAATAAATATATATATATATATATACACACACACACACACATGTATATATATATATATAGATACGTGTGTGTATATATATATATATATATATATAGACACATGTGTGTGTGTATATATATATATATATATAATGCTCTACTATGCAACCACATAGAACCCAAAATTGAGAAGATACTTAGGACGAACCAAAATGGCTTTTGGAGAAATCAAACCACGACATCACAAATTCTGACTATCCAGCAGGTCTTAGGTATATGGACAAAAAACCTTGAGGTAACAATATGATTTGTCGACTTCTCCAAGGCCTTCAACTCCAGACACAGAGGAAAGATGAAGCAAATACTACTTGCCTATGGCCTACCAAAAGAAACCGTCGCAGCCATAATGATGCTATATAAAAACACTACCCGGATGGAGACACAGACTACATCGACATTGTAGCGAATGTGCTGCAAGAAAACACATTAGCCCCATACCTCTTTATCATCTGTCTAGACTATGTGCTTAGAATATCTCCTGATAAAATGAAAGACGTTTTCAAGCTGACTAAAGAAAGAAGCAGATGATAACCTGCCCAAACTATTACGGATGCGGACTACACCAATGACAGTGCTTCTGGCAAATACACCGGCCCAAGCCGAAACCCTGCTACATAGTCTGGAACAAACAGCTGCTGGCATAGGCCTCCATGTCAATGCAGACAAGGCAGAATACATGTGCTTTAATCAAAGAGACAACATCTTCACACTAAATGGTAGTTATCTGAAACTAGTGGACAAGTTCACCTACCTAGAAAGCAGTGTCTCATCAACTGAGACAGACATCAACACAACTAGCAAAGGCATGGACAGCTATGGATAGGCTATCAGTCATATGGAAGTCAGACTTGACCGATGAAATAAAACACAGTTTTTTCCAAGCAGCAGTCATGTTGATACTGCTATATGGATGCACTACATGGACGTTAACTAAATGTATAGAGAAAAAGCTTAAGTTAGCATAAAAATGCCTATAAATATGAAAAAAAAAAAAAAGGAATTGTGGACTTTAACTAAGTTAAAACTTAATAGAGATAGTAGGGGATAAAGAAAAAAAAATTTTTTTTTTTTTACAAAAGCCATGGGAAGCAGCACAGTAGATGTAAAAATGAGTGGACAAACCCTATGACAGTCAATGCCATGCCTAATCAGGTCCTGGGCGTACGAATCCTACAGTTCAACAGGCAAGATAGTTCAATCGGGGAACTGCTGCTTCTATAAGGGTGGCTTCTATAGATGAGAATAAAAACACAGCCATCAAAAGATTACCATGACTCACACTATAACCACTTGTCCAAACTGCAGGTAAAAAGGGGTGCGTCTTGCAGAGGTTGGAGCCCTGGCCCAAGCGGTTGAAACATCAGCTACAGAGCTCAAACTAAAACAAAAATTACTAAAATGTAAATGCACAATACAAATAACAAAGAAACAAATTCGATGCACTACAAGAGAAGACAGAAACACCAACTCCGAATGATGAACATGAGAATTTCATCAATGCACACTTAGAAGTGGCAGCATTATGCATACAAGCTAAACTAAAAGCTAAACAAAGAGTCCCGAGAGAGATATTAGTGGTTAGAAAAAAATCAGGCAGACGTGAAAGCCACTTCCCAATGCAATAGGATGATATATATATATGTGTGTGTGTGTGTGTGTGTGTGTGTGTGTGTGTGTGTATATATATATATATATATATATATATACACACACACACACACATATATATATATATATGATATTTTTACATATACAACATCTCTGTGCCAATGCAGGATATAGCCATGAAGACCTCCCGTGAGCAATGGATGATAGAGACGGGCGTTGAGAGAGAGTCATGGAGATCTGTGCTGGCAGCATGACATAATGATATACATATATATATATATATATATATATAAACGAACACATACATACAAGGAGCACACAGTAAGTTTCCAGACATTTTTTGTATGGGCACTTTTATTTATATTACACACATGAAACTCTAGTCCCCTTCGAAGTAATCTCCTCTGCCTGCAATGCACTTGTTGTACCATTCCAACAACTTCTGGAAGGCCCCATGGAAGTCCTCGTGTGAGTGTGTCAATGACTTTCGTCACAGCCTCTTTCATCTCTTCAATTGTCTCATAACGACAGCCTCTAAGGTTTTCCTTGAGCTTAGGGAATAAGCAAAAGTCACAGGGAGCAAGGTCTGGACTATAGGGAGGCTGAGGAACTGTCTTGATGCCTATCTTGGTCAAATAGGCTATGACAAAGATAGACTTGTGGACTGGTGCATTGTCCTGCTGGAAATGCCACTGACCCAATTTGAAGAGTGCTGGCCTCTTCCGACGGAATCTCTTCCTGAACTCCCTTAAAACCTCAACATAGTATTCCTTGTTGACTGACTGTCCAGTGGGAACCCAGTGCATGTAGATCATGCCAGTGCTGTCAAAAAGAGGGATCATCAAAAGTTTGTGGGTGGATTTTCTCTGTCTGGCCTTCTTGCGTCTGAGAGAGCCAGCATGTTTCCACTGGGAACTCTGTCTCTTGGTCTCTGGGTCATAGCAGTAGATCCAGCTTTCATCGCAGGTCACCAGAGCATCAAGAACTGCGGGACCTGAATTGATCAGCTCGACCATCTCCCTGCTGTCATGACAATATCTTACTTTCTGATCTTCTCTAAGCACCCTTGGAACAAAATTCACACAAATCTTCTGCATCTTCAGTTCCTCGTAAATAATTGTGTGTACAGTTCCCACACTGACATCAAACTGTGCACTTATTGTCTCTATAGACACACAACGGTCCTTATCCATCAAATTCTTAATTTGGCCAATCAACTGTGGTGTATTGACTTCCTTACTCCTCCCACAACTCTCATCATCCCTCACAAACTTCCTACCTTCCTTGAATCTCTTATGCCATTCAAAAACTGAAGTTCGATTCATGCAAGATGGTCTAAAAGCAGTCTGAACCATTCCATACGTTTCTGTGGCATTTTTTCCAAGTTTAAAACAGAACTTTATTGCATATCGTTCTTCTAAAGTGTCCTCACTTCCAGATTGCATTTTTGAAATTCACTAGCTGTGACAATCAGGCTTTAGTAGGGTGTATTCTAATTGCTGATGTAGCTGTTCATTTTAACCTGAAACCATAAAAATTAGTCAGTCATCTCATAAGATGTACAGCAATGATACGGAATTTTCAAGAGTCTAAGACAATTTTGAATGCCTGTACAAAAACTCTAAAAACTTATTGAAGGTACTTCGTATATCTGTATGTACATATACATATGTGTTGCTCCTTTCCCTGGCTTGCTCCACTATACCCTTGATCCTTACCCTATAATGCTGAGTGTTAAGCAAGGCAGCATCAAGTACCATTTTTTAAGTCTTTGGTATGACTCAACCTGGGATTGAAGCCCGGTCTCCTGGACCATTGGCAAACACTCTACTCATTAGGCCACAAATACATAGAGACACACAAATGCAAACATTTACATATATAAACACATGAATACACACACACATATATATAAATACATATATTTATATACACATGTACATATGTGGAGCTGCATGTGAAATAATTGTTATCATCATAAGAAATAGACACAGTGACCTGAATTCAACTCCTTGACAAAGCAGTTTACATTTCACCTGGCACTAGTACCCTCAGAAAAGGTATACGAATCCTACTATTCTCTCTCTAACTCTGGGTAAATAATACGGGAGGCTTGACTCTTTAGCTTTTCTATGGCGACTGGTCTAAAAGGAAAAACTCTAAATTCAAATCTGATAACCTACACTCAAGAAATTGACTTTGTATAACAGCCGACTCATGCTGCCGAGGAGTTGGTAAATACACAAACACACACACACACGTATATGTTTGGGCACCTCTGGTGGTGTAATGGTTAGCGATTTAACCTAGGAAACCAACACAAGTGAGTTTGAGTCTCATTGGGTGCCCCATTCATTCAGCCTTGTGCCACATTGAAGCAAAGAGCTTCGAAAATTACTCTATATATATGAAGAAAAGTTGAATACACACTTTTTTATCTTGTTATTTCATCAACCATTCATCGTTGTTTTAACAATATTTTTCATGAATTTAAAGTCCCGAAGAAGGTTATTACAACCAAAATGTTCAACATCGACTTTCATAATAAATTCATCAAATTTTATTTTATTTGTTTTTTCAATTTTTCTTCATACTGTCAGATTTATTTCCTTATTTACTTCCATATATATATATACATACACACACACACACACACACACACGATTTTTGATTAAATAGTAAAAACTGATAATTATATATATATATATATATATATATATAATTAGGTTTTAAAAGGTATATGATCCTAAGTTATAACTTATAAATAAGTCCAGCACTGAACCATTATGAAATTTTGTTAAAAGAAACTTATTTTTTTTACAAGAAAGATAACAAACATATCCGATGTACGATGCAAATTAAGTAATTCATCCTTTTGACAGGATGATGGACTAATTTACAGTAAAATATTTTAAATAAACAAGAATCACCAAGTGAAACGTTGGTCACACTGTGCCCATTTACAACACATAATTTACCTTCTTTTTTTTTTTATGAACTGACAATGCAAATAAAAAAAAAAAAGGGGGGATTATAATAGAATACAAAAAGTGAAGAAATAATGAAATAGTTATACATATGCTGTACAAGTTGTTCATGTTCCTTGTTATGCTAATGCCCTTGGGTAAGACAGGAATCTAGCTCTTCCGCTTTAACCCAGCTATGACTGAATAGTGGGGCCCTATAGCCTTGGTTAGGCAACTGATCAAGATAAACTAAATTCAAACCAGCTGTATTCCACTTAAAAATTAACCTTGTGTCAGATCTCACCCATATCAAAGGGCTTATATAAATACATACCGTACACCAACAAAATAAAGATGATAGAAAATATTTAAAAATTATAAAATATACCAACAAAATGATAAAAATATGATACTCATCATAGATTGAACTAAAGATTTCAAAATTATTTTTGCACGTCACAATCACATATCGATTCTATTCTATTTGTTATTTTTAATCTTTTTTTAATTATTTTTCTTTAAACTTATTTCAACTAATATTTAATCTATCAACATTTATTTTATCTGTATAAAAAAATTTTGTACTTTTAGGATTTGGTATTTATTTTTCATCATTAAAATTAGGTTTGTTTTTTTGTTTATTTTCCTTTCATATATTTTTTTTGGAAAGGTGCATATTCTAAAATATATTTGTTTTAATATCTATATATCAATTTTCTTTTTTTTTTTTAGAAAATGTTTTTCAGATTATTTATAAAAAAAATTTCTTTCAAACAGTGTACATTTACAATATGTAACCATGCATGAGAAAACTAGATTATTTGATATCACAATGGGATTTTATAAGTGAACAAAAATATGTGAACTAATAGGTATATTAATTTTAAATTATTTACCCAATATCATAGACAAGAAGAGCATCAAACTATTGAGAGATTATGCTTTAATAATACTTAGAAATTAAACAAAATGCAGTCAAAAAAAAAAAAAAAAGGAAAAATATTAGTCAAATATTTCAAGATACTAAAGTTAATATCATCAAAGAGGTATTTTAGCCGTAAGGTTAAATCCAAATAACCTATAGAGATAAGAAAACAACTGATCATTTATAGAAATGCGGAATCCAAATATCAACTATATAAAAGTTATACCAAAAATCAATAAGTTTCAGATAATTTATCAATATAATTTTTTAGGGCTGTATTATTAAGCAACCAAAAAAAAAAAAACAGCAGACTTACAATAGAAATTTATTCATTGACAACAAAAAACACATGCTTAAAATAGATAGAAATATTAAAAACAAAGAAATATTGTTTCATCTGTTACCCAATAAAAACATAATATATCTTAAAGCTAATATACAAACATTTTCCCAAAACAAATTACATTCAACAAAAATTACAAAATGTAGGCTATTTATGCACAAATAATAAAAAAAACAATAAAATAATGAATAACAAACAAAATATTTAAATTATACAATGCAACTGCAGAATTAATAATACATGCTCACTACAAAATAAAAATCAAATAATGGGATAAATAAGGCAACAATAACAACTTAAAACAACAAAAATAAGGAAAAGTCTATGTAGGAGTAATTGAAAAAAGCAGAAAAAAAAGTAATAATCACAAAATGACATTCAATAATAATTTTTTTTAAACAACTCAATTGAAACACATGGAAATTAAAAGAAGAAAAAAAAGATTAATTATCTAAAGTAAGATTTCAAGACTATTCTTATAAATATATATATATATATATATATATATATATTTTTCCCCAAAAATATATACTGTAGTTAAAAGTAAAATTTTAAATTATATACTATTGACAACCCAAAATGCTTCTTAAAATCATCAATGCGGTTTCAAATTCCACCAGTTCTAAGTCATTCATTTTATATTATTCAAATCTTTTCAGTATGACACATTCAGGTAAATAGATTAAAAATTTACTGATAACAGCATATATAAGTAGATAGATAAAAGGAAATATTTTAAGGGAGTTCCCATGGTATAATGGCTAACATATTACATTCACTTTCAGACTAATGCCCCTTGGGAAAAGTATAAACCCCTTTATCCTTCCCCCCCACCCCAC
This sequence comes from Sepioteuthis lessoniana, assembly GCA_963585895.1. Classification (NCBI taxonomy): domain Eukaryota; kingdom Metazoa; phylum Mollusca; class Cephalopoda; order Myopsida; family Loliginidae; genus Sepioteuthis; species Sepioteuthis lessoniana. The sequence continues at coordinate 30,461 of CAUZXS010005178.1, read as the reverse complement.
CCTAGTTATGGGTTAAATAGTACCACTACCATTCTTCTACAAAGATGGCTTTGGCATTGAATAATCCACAAAGGTTGAAGCACCATTCCACAAAGAAACAGAAATCTTTTTAAATGAAATTTTGCAATATTGTATGGGATTAGAAATATTTTACCTATCAGTTAGAACTTTTTTCTCCATTGACAAAATACACATTAAATATGACTTGATCAATTTTGATTTTATGCCTCTATCATTGAGTGGTCAGTATCAATATTTCAAATATTTCTTTTTATTACTTTATTTTAATGAAATGCTATTAAGTTTTACTAAATTTTCGCATTTTATGTAAATAAAATTTTTATTATCATTGTAAACTAGCAACTTCTCTGAAATTGTCAATTTGAGTGACTTGTTGGTCATCAGTGTGGGGTTACTTATGTAGTTTTACTCTTTCTCACAATTGGAGTACTCCCATTAATTTCATTCTTGATAAATTGGCTAACTTGGGACATTGATACTCACACATATTCAATAAAGAACAAACCCTTTTGAACAGGTGCAAACTCAGTTTTATTCAATTAGTTAGACAATGCAGGCTTATCCAAGGCATGACAGAAATGGAAGATGGTGTTTCATATTTTGGTATCCCAAGACATGGAAGGAGTAGAATAAGAAAAGATGTGTACAAACACTTTTTTTTGGAGGGGGAGGGTGCAACTTAACATAAGGCAAGGGAAAAAATACACATAGATATTTGATCAGATATAAAAGTATCACCATCAAAAGACTGCCCAACCTAGAAGACTAAACACAGTTAAGAACAAAATCAATCAATCTCTCTCTCTCTCTTTCTCTCATGCTCTTTGAGACATGCAGGCTTCATATTTTGAATCATTAAAGAAAGCAAAGAGTCCTCATGATGGCTAAAGCACTGAATGATAGCCTCAAAGTAAGCAAGGTCAAACTCCAATCGTACTATTACATTCACTTTTGGACTTGGGAAAGGTATGAATTCCTTTATCTCCCCAACTATGGGTTAAATAATATAACTGCTATTTTTCTACAAGGATGGTTTTGGCATTAAGCAACCCATGTAGGTTGATATGCCATTAAAACAAAGAAACTACACCATCAAAAAAGAAATTAGGATTAGTAAAAAGAAAATGAATTACCAAAAAGAATAAAATTACCAAAATTGCAACAGACGAAAAGAAAAAGTACAAAATGAAGAACATGAATATTTAAGCTATGATTTTAACAATATTCAGCAATTTGAGCAAGAAAAGAAAAAAGCAACAAATTACAAAAAAAAAAAAAAAAAATGGGGAAAATAAGACAAGAATTTGAAAAAAACTGACATTTTTTATTCTTTTGGAACAGATGTGAACTTTTCATGGTAGAAGAAAGACATTTTTGTGCAGGTTTTTTGTGTTTGTTTTATTTTTATTATATTTGTACACCTTTATTGAACATATACTTTGATGTAGGCAGAGTTTACAATGCAGATACACTCTTAGCATGTTTTGTTTTGGGGTGTGTTTGTTTTTATGCAGGCATAGAAAATGCTACACTTTAAGAGTTTTGATCAAACATATTTTTCTAGTATTCAGTAGAAAAGTTTGGATGCAGTTTCTGCCAATGAAGTCATTGGATTTGGGATTAAAGTAAAGCTAAATGGATTTGGGATTAAAGTAAAGCTAAATGGATTTGGGATTAAAGTAAAGCTAAATGGATTTGGGATTAAAGTAAAGCTAAATGGATTTGGGATTAAAGTAAAGCTAAATGGATTTGGGATTAAAGTAAAGCTAAATGGATTTGGGATTAAAGTAAAGCTAAATGGATTTGGGATTAAAGTAAAGCTAAATGGATTTGGGATTAAAGTAAAGCTAAATGGATTTGGGATTAAAGTAAAGCTAAATGGATTTGGGATTAAAGTAAAGCTAAATGGATTTGGGATTAAAGTAAAGCTAAATGGATTTGGGATTAAAGTAAAGCTAAATGGATTTGGGATTAAAGTAAAGCTAAATGGATTTGGGATTAAAGTAAAGCTAAATGGATTTGGGATTAAAGTAAAGCTAAATGGATTTGGGATTAAAGTAAAGCTAAATGGATTTGGGATTAAAGTAAAGCTAAATGGATTTGGGATTAAAGTAAAGCTAAATGGATTTGGGATTAAAGTAAAGCTAAATGGATTTGGGATTAAAGTAAAGCTAAATGGATTTGGGATTAAAGTAAAGCTAAATGGATTTGGGATTAAAGTAAAGCTAAATGGATTTGGGATTAAAGTAAAGCTAAATGGATTTGGGATTAAAGTAAAGCTAAATGGATTTGGGATTAAAGTAAAGCTAAATGGATTTGGGATTAAAGTAAAGCTAAATGGATTTGGGATTATCATGTAATACAGAAGAATCCTAGAGAAACAAGATTTCTGTGCAAAAAAACAATATTGGTTTGTGTTTAACGAGTTGCAGTGATTGCATTTACACAGTCAAATTGGAAAAGAAAAATGGCAAATATTTTGAACACTTGCCATAGAGTAAACATTATGTATGCCAATGAAAGGTGCCTGTGGTGTAATGGTTAGCGTTGTAGGAAATGGACGAGACTGATTGCATTTCACATAGCACTAATACCCTTGGGAAAAGTATGAATCTAATTATTCTCCTTCCAGCTATTGGTAAATAGTAGGGCAGACTAGGTTCTTCAGCCTTGGTGAGGCAACTAGTCTAGGAGAAGGAAAACTGAATTCAAGAGCGGAGGGGTTGGTAAATATGTATATGCCAATAAAATACAATGTTTTTGTTTGAACAAGGAAAAATATTCAAATTTCATCTCACGACCAAAAAGAAAAAAGTATTAACTTTCCTAATTAGTTATAAACAAAGAAAATGAAATTAAAAAAAAAAAGATAATTACTCAAGTTCTAAATAGCCAAGGTATATATAATTTGTCTACAGGCTTCAAAAAAAATTTAGATTTTACAAACCAATGATGGTAAATGCCAGTGGTTAAGTTAACAGGTTCCAGGTCATATACTTTGGTAGCAATATCTCATCTACAGAAAACAATGTCCACATCCACATGGGTAAGTTGTGGTCTACTATTGACAGGTTAACAATATGGAAATCTGTTCTCACTGATGATATTAAATGGGAATTCTTCGTAGCTGTAGCCTTGTCAGTACTGTTGTATGGTTGCACCACTTTAACAAAACACCCAGAGAAAAAGCTAGGTGGGAACTACACAAGGATGCTGCATGCTGTTTTGAACAACTCCTGGAAGCAGCACCCCACATAACAGCTGCTGTATGGCCACTTACCTCTCATCTCACAAACCATTCAAGACATGCAAGATATGATGGGTACTGCTGGAGAAGTAAGGATGAATTAATAAGTGACATTCTCCTATGGACTCCTACACATGGACACACCAGAGTTGGCAGACCAGCAAAAACTTACATGCATCTGTGCAGACACTGGATACCATTTAGAGGACTTGCCAAGAGCAATGACCGACGTGGATGGAGAGAGAGTAAGGGAATCCATGCTATCAATATATTTTCATGAAATTAACTTGTTATTAACAACAACAATTCTTATCTGTACAAATGAAGGACAAGATACCAAACTATGACAATATTCAAAAGTTAAGATATGATAAAGACCTGCCAGAATCAATGGATGATAGGGTCAGATAGCAAGAGAGAGTTAGGGAAATCTGTGCGAGCAGCATGACATGATAATGATGAAACAATGAAAAAGAAATCAAATGTTGAGAAAAAAAAAAAACAAATATGCATTTCCCTATTAAAAAAAAAAAAGTATTTACAATCATTTCTACCAAATATTTAATATTATGAAAAGGAACATAATAATGAAACAACAAAGGAATTTATGTAAGGAATTCACATTTGGTCCCCAGTGGATAGACAATTCCTGAACCATGTCTGGCATTATCTTTTCCAACCAAACAGTGGAATATCCTGGGTATGACCCTCAGTAGCATTTGATAGAAAGGTTTCAGTCCTGGAGCTTTAAGAAATAAGGAGTACCCCTTCATGGTCATTACTCCCAGGTCCACTCTGACTCAGAGTAGTAGTACCTGTTAGCGTCCCATCTAGAGGTCAAATAGAAATATCTAATTATTTATAATACTTGAAATCATTTTACTGCGTGCAAACAAAAACGACTGATGTTAAGTCAAGCTATTACATTCACTTTTGAACTAATACCTTTGGGAAAGGTATGAACCCTCTCACATCCCCCATGAATAGTGTTGAATAGAATTATTAGTGTTAAATAGCAATAATTGTTACCATTTAACTGTGTGCAAACAAATTAGTAATGTCAAATTGAATTATTGGTATTGGATAGCAATGCTTGAAACTTTAACTGTGTTCAAATAGAACTATTAGTGTTTGTTAGCAATAATTGAAACCATTTAACTTTGTGCAAAAAAATGAACCCAGGCTCGTTTAAAAATGTTACCAACAAACTATTTGTTTACAAATCATATATATCTAATATATAGATATAAACAGGATTTGGTATTAAATAACCTACAAGGATTGAGATGCCATAAAAAACAAACAACCAAAAATAGAATGAGAGTTGACAGGAGGAAAAAAAGAGGCTAGAGATTTCTTGGTTGCAAGAAAACATAATAAATAAAAGATTGCTTCTGACTTGCAAACCAGACACCCACAGATGACGTGTGTCTTTAAACTTCAACCATTTTTCAATGTCTCAAATCTTTATATAAACACCATATTTTCATGGCTCAGTTAATCGTAAGCTGTCTTTGTAAGTGACCCAAAAATGTATCATTGCAAAAATTGTGAGCCATTTTAGCTACAGTGTTCAAGTCACTAGTGTCCGTCACATTATTAAAATAATGTCACAAAGTAACTAGACAAGGCAAGTGTTTAGAATCATCTTAAAGATATCAGAGATGTAGAGTTAAGATATTTCTGGAATTAATAAAACAAACTGCCAAGATGCATTATTTCCCCCCCCCCCCCGCAATTCATTTTTTTTAATTCTTAATTATTTCCACAAATTAAAACCCAGTTACTCGTATTCAGGTTACGTTCTCATTCACTTGAGCTTCTTGCATTTATGTATTTACCTAACCCCTCTGTCACAAACAGGATATGACACAAGGTCAATTTTTTTAGTGCAGTAGTAGAGTTTTCCTTCTCCTGTACTCCTACCCTGCAGAACACCCTAACTGCACCTCTGCAAAAGGGTAAGACATCCCCCACCACCACCACCTAACAAGTATCCTGAATACAACACTAAACTACATCTGATGGGGAGGTTACTGTACTGGAGATATGAAGAATGTGGAGTACTCCTTTGCCATTACTCCCAGGTCCACACAGACCCAAAGCAGTCATAACCAGTTAGAGTCCTATCCATGGGTCAAATAGAACTGTTCAATCATTTAATAAGGATTATTATTATTATTAGTTCTTTAAAACCATAGAGCTGTGAGCAAATTATCTATATTCGATAGGAATACTTGATAAATGGAATTAGGAATACTAGATAGTACTTGAAACCATTTAACTATGTGCAAACAAATTAGCTCTAACAACTTGTTTATAAATAAAGTTATGTCCAAGCTATTCACTTACAAATCATATATATATATATATATACACGAACACAATTTGGCATTAAATAACCCACAAGGTTTGATATGCCATAAAACACCACCCAACAAATAATCCTAAACTGGTTGCTGTACCAAGCCAAAAAACAGAGAGGAGAACAGACTTTCCCAAGGATATTAGCATGAAGTGAAGTAGAAGCAGCTTTCTCATAAACAAAAAAAATGGTGAACCAGATTCTGTGATGCCAAGCTAGCACTCCTCCATTACACAAAAAGGAAGTGTCAGCATAATCTGACACCTTGGATGATATCGGTCATGAAAACAGTCCAATTCTTGTCCTTGCCCACTGGATTTCCAAATCAAACTTACAATGTGTCACAAACAACCTCACCCGCTGCGAAGAGGTAGTTAAATACAAGATGAATAAGAAGAGTGTGTTACACGAATCTTCCAAGTCAGCATTTGAAATCGAAGCCGAAAATCAAATTTTTTAGAAATATACAACATAATTCACTGTGTGTCTATTGAAAATATCCTACAATAAAAATTGATAGTAAAACATAACTATAACAGTTCAGACTATAAATAATTAATCAGAATTTTATACACAGAGAAAGAAAAAAAAAATCAAGTTGGTTTTAAACAGCTAAAATGATTGACTCCACAAATAAGAGAAAAAAGGTTATCACTGAAATGATATAGGTTGCATCAAAGGAGGATGTGACCTAGTATAAAGTATAGAATATTATTTTCTTTCAAGAAAAGTAATCATTAGTCTAAGTTAAAAGAGCAAAAAAATGGCTTTTTTCATTTACTGATATAAAAACAACAGATTAACTGAAACTACGTGAAGGGATATAAACATGACTAATTATAATTACATTGTAAATTTGACTAACAAACTGAACTTTTACAATTTAGCAATGAAATACAAATTCATATGTGTCAATAAGTTGGAAAAAATTGTCTTGTTTAAAATATTAAATAGAGAGTTATTCATTTTCAAATATGCAAACAAACAAAAATTAAAACACTGAACCTGTTTTTCATAGAATAAGAATATTTTTTACAAAGAATTTAATTTTTTTTATGCTTATAAAAAAATGAAATTCCTTGTCAAAAAATAATCTTCAGCTATTTTATTTTCTTTCTATTTGACTCAATAACTTTGGATTTAGCAGTTTATTGACTGGAGGAAAAAATAAAACTGTAAAATAGCTAAATACTGATTTTTTTCAAGGATACTCTGCACTTTTTCAAACAGTTCAGTCTTCTTAAAGAGGATAATGTAGACATTTCCAAGAATATTTTCATGCTGTGCTTTATTCTACATATTTGTGTTATATATTGACCTTTAACTGAGCTGTCAATCAGAGATTCTCTAAACAGATGCACCTGTGTAAATAAGCGGATGCAGTCACATGGTTTATCAGAAGTTGTGGGCATCATAAAATGTTATAGGCAGATGCCCAGAGAGTTATAGTCAGTGAGGGCCTGAGTTAGACCCAGCTTGCAGTCATTGAGAGCACCCTGCTGAGGGCAGCGGCCTCCAGTCGAGTGTCCCCCAGCCAGCCAAGAAGCAGAAGTGCCAAGTGGGGTCTTGAATATTACACAATGTGACATGGTCAAGAGAAGAAGCAACTATGGATCAATATAGCAGTCAGTCTTTGTCTCCCTTTGTCCGTCTGTCTCACACACACTACAGAGATTTGACCCCTTTCAAAAGAATAAAAAGATGTATATATTTCTATAAAGAAGTGTTGTGGTTCTTCCTTCAACCAGTATACAGCATTTGTTTTAAATGATAGAAGAAAAAAATTATAAATAAAAGAATAAGAATGATAAATAAAATTTTTCATCCCCACCACCACCAATGTATTCTCTAATTTATAAGCATTACAAATCCCCAATTATCTATGAATGCTTTTTTTGAAAAATAGATTTTTCAGATTAGCAGCTAATTCTCAACTATATTATCTTATCAAAAATTTTAAAAAAACAACAAAGAACCATCCTAAATTTAAGCCACAAAAAAGAGCTTTTATCAAATATTGTAGGTAATAAATGAAGCCGAACTTTGGGCTATGCTAACCTATAAAAATCTTTAATATCCAGTGAGAAGAGAAAACATTCAAACACTTAGTTGTACTTTCAAAACTAATGTAATACAATCAATGCAATACCATAAATAAACAATATAGTCTAGACCTTGATGTAGATAACTGTGTTTACTTGGATATTCCAAACATATCAATACCCCACAACTGATACACAATATAAACAAGTTTTATAAGTAGTAAACAATATTAAGTCACAATATTAAGTAAAAACTTTATTATCTGAACTAATATCATTTATTTAAGTATAAGCTATGCAGGGACACTTTGGATGGAAGTTGTATCAAGATTAGACCGAGAAACAAGATAAATTTTTACATTTCAAAATCATAACTTGGGTAATGAACAATCTCTTATTTCTAAGGTGAAAAACAGTCGTAAGTTGTTCATTACACAATTATATACTGTATATTTGTCAACAAAAATGAAAGTTATATGCACACACACACACACACACACACACACACACACTTATTGGAAAATAATATTTGATGAGCAAGGTAGAAATCCTTTCAAACTCAATATTCTGAAAAGAAAGTGAATAATTATTGAAATAAAGAAAAAATTAAACATTCTTGTTTCATAATCACCTAGTCATTGCTTACAAGTGGGGAAACGGCTTATACACATTTAAGAGAAAAAAATCAAAATGATGATGACGATAATACTAACATATTGCCAAAGATGTTGCATCTACAGCAGCATTATAATTGTCGGCCGTATTATGATCCACACGAATCACTTCATATAGACTTTGGATGTAATTACCAAGATGAATCTTCCCACAGGTTGTTGATGCCCACCAAATTGACCACATAAGAAGTTTTCTGTCTTTATATGCTGCAAGAAAATCAAGCCCCATTCGTTGTAATCCTTCTGTGATTGAAATTGAATTTTCTGATTTTGGGTCCTTTTCTTGAAATCTGCTTTTCTTGAAAAAATTCAGTGACTTTTTGATTAGAGGTTGGTTGTGTTTGTCCGATAAATCAACATTCTCTGCTCTTTTTGGTAGGTCATCAGATTTTGAGGTTGGATCTCTGCCAGGAGTTGAGATCAACTTTTTTTCCTGTTCTACACAGTAAGTATCTTCATCTTTCTCATTTTTTTGAAGAGACTCTTTAGTCTCTGCCGTACATGGACCGAGACCATCTGTCATGTCTTTTGAAATTGTTGACTGCTTTTCATCACATTCTTTGGAAGAGTCTTCAGTATTTGAAGATTTCTCCACCAATTTGGTAAGTTCTATTTCGTCTTTTGAAATCATCATTTTTTCTTCGTCTCTTTGCTTATTCTCTTTAGATGGTAATGTCTTTAGACTATTCTTGCCAGTCTTGGAATCAACCTCAAAATAAAACGAATTCCTGATACTTGGTAACATCAAAGCAATAACAAAGGAAATACAGACATTTGCAAACGAGATAATATTCAAGACAAAAAAAGAGGCACCAGCAAAAGTCAGCAAAAGTTGTGCAAGAAGAGCGGCAATGAATCTACCAGCCAGAGAACTGGCACGGACAAAACTGGACACCCGTCTATAGTGAGACTCGTGGGTAGCAGCGTAGATATACGAGTAGTAAGCAATCTCTGTCGACGTAGCACAACCAAAGGTAAACTGCATCAATTGCATCAAACGAATCCCGTAACCCCAGAGTAACAAAATCCAGGTAGATATGTAGCTGAGGGCCTCAAAGACAATAACTATTTTGTAACGAAGAAAGTCTGTGAGAAGTAAAACAAGAACCAAAGTAGTGAGGTAGCTATATGCCCATACAGGATAAATTTCATTATTCACTTGTTCCATTGTAAGATTTTTCCATTCTGGAGCAATGAGGTAAGCTGTGATGTAGGATTCAGAGGGACGAAAGTCTTTGAAGACACCAAAACAACAGATAAGTGCTGTTGCTATTCTCCAGTCCATTTTGACTGGTTGTTATGATTATTATAATTATCACTTTTCAGTTTTTGCTGAAAGACAAAAATCATAAACTTACAATTAAAGGCAACAGACAAAACCTGAAACAATTAGGTGTGTGAAAAAGTTACCAATTTTTTAGGTTTGGTTGCGTTTTAAGGCACATTAAGTTTTATGTCAAATCTATTTTATAAATATATATTATATATTTGATTTGGAAGCAAATAGTTTGTAGGTAAGATTATTTTTAAATGAGACAAACATCATTTGTTTGCACACAGTTCAATGGTTTCAAGTACTGCTATTCAACACTAATAATTTTATTTAACCCATATATGGGACTCTAACAAGTACTGCAACTTCAAGTTAGAGTGAACCTGGAAATAATGGCAATGAAGGAGTATTCCACATTCCCCAAAGTTCCAATTTGTTTGTTTGATTGGTTGTGTTTTATGGCCCATCAACCTTTGTGGGTTACTTAATATCAAATCCTGTTTATACATATGATTTGTAAGTGAATAGTTTGTAGGTAAAATTATTTTTAAATGAACCAAACCTCATTTATTTGCACACAGTTGAATAGTTTCAAGTATTCCTATTAAACACTAATAATTCTATTAAACCAACAGATAGGACCCAACAAGTTTTACCTTTCCAGATCAGAGTGGACTAGGCAGTAATGGCAAGGTGGGGGTACTCCATATTCTCTCAATGCTCCAGAACTGGAGCCGCACCATCAGGTGGTTTAGTGTCGTAGCCAGGATGCTTGTCGTGGGGAGGGGTCTTACTCCTCTGCAGAAATGCAGTCAGTGTATTCTACAGCCCCAGCCGATTTGGCTGCAATTTTTTTTTAAAACAAGAGACTGAATGAATAGTTGAAAACCAATTCCTAATATTCAGTAACCAGTGTTCGTTTATATGCTATTGAGAGAGAGAGAGAGAGAGAGAGAGAGAAAAAAAGAAGGCAGATGGCTGAAGACAAGACATATGGGGTTTCATATAAATTGTCCAAGAAAAACAATGGACAGAATTCCACTTCTTGTCAGACATGAAAAAAAATCTTTTTTTGTGGAAGATTGTCACTGGAGATTAAAGATAGGCTCTCTACAATAATCTGAAGTATTGTAAATTATGTTTGCTCCTAGAACAGCAGTTTCAATAGCAAAAGACATTTTTGGTTGATAAGTTGGTATTTTATGTGAGTTATTTAATGCTACATCATATATATATATATATATATATATATATATATATATATATAATCCTATATGATTTGTAAGCAAATAGTGAGTAGGTAACTTTATCTTTAACTGAGTAGTTAGAGCTCATTTGCTTGCACACAGTTAAATGGTTTCAAGTATTCCTATCTAACACTAATAATTCTATTTAATGTTAATTATTCCTTTGCACACAGTTATATGGCTGCAAGCATTTCTCTCAGACAAATGATTTTTCATTTTTAATCTTAATAATTTTCATTTAAAAAATTTTATTTAACAAAAACCAGAGTTATTCAGCACAGATAGTCCAGGAAATATTTTGATGATTGATAAATTTATCTGATAGTTAATTAACTAATTTAATGATAAAACCGCTGGACACTTTTGCACACACCTAATAATATTACAAAAGAAAAAAATTCAAAAAGAACAAAGAGAAAAACATTTCAAATTCAATATGAAAAGAAATTATAACTAAATGCATCATGAATATAGTTATTTACTAAGTTTAGATTAGTTTGGCACAAGGCCAGTGTAGTGGAGCGCCCAGTATCGATCAAATTAATAGATTAGTCTACAAAACAAATTTTGTAATCAACACACAAAAACAGGTACCTTTAAAAAAACAACACACACACAAACAATCCGAACATACATTAGTACATCTTGGATGGCACACTTAACAAAATAGGGAGTCATGCTTATGGTATTGGTAACCAGAGTTCAAATCTTGGACAATGCCCTTGGAAAAGGCATGAACCCATCTGTTTTCCCCCAGCTATGAGTAAATAGACAGACTGGATTCTTCAGCCTTGGTTAGGCAACCAGTCTTAGAAAATTGAATTCAAACCAGCTGTAATCCACTTGAACAAATTGACTTTATGTCCCATTCTGCTCATGGGGGAGAGGTTGGCTAAATACATACACACACACATGATACATATATGAGAGAGAGAGAGAGAAGCCTGCATGGTGTAATAGTTATTGTTATTGGAAATGGACACGCTGACACAAGTTCAAATCCTGGACAAGGCTGATTGCATTTCACATTCCACTAATACTCTTTGGAAGGGTATGAATTCAATTATTCTTCCTCTAGCTATGACCAAATAGTAGGGCACACTGGGCTCTTCAACCTCAGTATGCCAACCAGTCTAGGAGAAGGAAAAGTCTGAATTCAAACCATCAAACTCTACTCAAAAAATTAACCTTGTATCAAATCCCATTCATGCAGAAAGATTGATTGATTATATATATATATATATATATATATATATATATATATATATATATATATATATAAAATGGTGTAATGGTTATCGTCGGAGGAAATGAACACGGCAATACGAGTTCAATCCTGGGCGAGACTGATTGCATTTCGCATAGCACTAATACCCTTGGGAAAGGTATGAATCCAATTATTCTCCCTCCAGCTATGGGTAAATAGTAGGGCAGACTATGTTCTTCAGCCTCGGTGAGGCAACTAGTCTAGGAGAAGGAAAACTCTGAATTCAAACCTGTTAAACTCCACTTAAAAATTGACCTTGTGTCATATCCGGCCCAAGCAGAGGGGTTGGTAAATATGGATTATATATATATATATATATATATATATATATCCTGTAACTTCAGTATCATTGAATTAATGGGTTATATTTTTGTGATAGTTTAAAATAAAAGTCAAGGAGAAATTATTATTAATTTGAAAAAGGTTTTTTTTTTTGCTTTGTCTTTCTAACTCAACGTCTATGATGTTGAACTTATGATTTGGTTGGGTTGCTTTGTTTAATGGTATATCAACCTTCATATGTTATTTAATGCTAAAGCCATCCTTATAGAAGAAGAGCAGTGATATTATTCAATCCGTAGCTGAGGGAAGAAGGGAGTTTATGCCTCCCAAAAGTGAACATAATAGTGTAACTAGAGTTCAAACTCTTTAACTACAATGTCACAGTCCAGCTCCTTAACCACAACATCATGGAGACTCTCTCATAAAACATACAGAATATTCTATATATTACAGCAGATCAAAGTTCAAAAATTTTAAAAACTTAAATTTTAGAAAATTAAAACAATTTTTCCCTGTAGTAAACTAAACTGTAAAAATTTTTTCCCTGCAAAACAATTTTTTTTTTTCTTTAAACAATTTGTCACTTCACTTCGATATACTAAGGGATATCCAAAGTTTTGCAATATTTTGGTAGTACATAAGGTACAATTAAGCAACTCTGGGTGCTTCTGCTGAGATCATGAATAAGGTAACCCACAGTGAATTGAGAGATGCCAAGCTTGCCTGATACTCTCTGAATGTTGCTCAACAGATTTGCTTTTATGGCTTGGAGCATGACTTTGAAATCCTAGATTTTAAGCCCACATGGCTTTATGTGATCATCAAGATTCTAACAATCCAAGCAACATTTCTTGAACTGTGATCAACTGCATCATCACTTTTCAAATAACAAATTTTTTTGGTGACTTCCACAATGTTCAAATGTTTTAAATATAAATTCAAATACTTTAAATATAAGTTCCCAAATTAGACTATGTTGCACGTGGCTCACAAATCACACAGAGCAAAGCAATGTGCACACAATTGCACATACTACCAAACTACAGCAAATACCTTCAACACTTGAATTGCTTTAGTGACATAATATACACAATGCAAACTAGTATGAACCAAAATAATGCAACTCTCTTACACACACACACATATATATATATATATATATATATATATATATATATATATGCAAATATATCAATGTTATAATGAGTTGGAGTCTAAGCTGTACTGCTGGTGATTTGGTAATCATTGTAAAAGACCTAAAAAAAATATTCATCTTATAAGCCAACAAAAACAATTTATATACAAGTTTTATTGAAAAAGTTTCTAGAGAAAAACTGACTTTAGTCTAGCTTTTTTTCTTTTATGTCCTGGAAACTTTTACATGTACAAGGTGAGAGAAAGAGGTTTCATTTAGCTTAAGGACATTAATATATAATTTCAAAAATATTTTTATGTTTTCTTTGGTGACAGGGTACTATCAAGAGTTAAATTAAAACCCTTTTTTTACTATCAGGAGTTAAATTAAAACCCAATTTTTTACTATCAGGAGTTAAATTAAAACCTTTTTTTTTTACTATCAGTAGTCAAATTAAAACCCATTTTTTTTACTATCAGGAGTTAAATTAAAACCTTTTTTTTTCTTTTTTTTTTTACACTATCAGGGGTTAAATTAAAACTCTTTTTTTAAATAATAGCTAGTTTTGATAAGAACAATTTAAATATAATAATTAATTAGTTTTAGATTTATCTTTAAATAATATTTTGTTATAAACATCATTTGTCGCATAATTTAAGGACATCATTTAAAATTAAGACTTATTTATCCCTTGTCAAAATTAGAATATCAATAAATTTTTGTTATAAACATCATTTGTCGCATAATTTAAGGACATCATTTAAAATTAAGACTTATTTATCCCTTGTCAAAATTAGAATATCAATAAATTTTTCAATTAGAACTGAAAGACTCAAAGTGACAGAATATAAGTCAACTTTTTAAGGCTGAAAAAAATCTCTTCAAAATTAGGAGTCAAAATATAAGCGTCAGAGCTAAAATCGAAACCTTTATCACAGATTGATCAATCAATGATAAAAGTTTGGATTCTAGTCTTACCTTAAAAGTTGAACCCAAGTTTTGTTATGAGATTGACGCATATGCCACAATTTATACTAATTATAAAAAGGGGCTAAAGATTATATTTTGTCACCTGAAATCATGATGAAATACATATATGTGTGTGTGTGTGTGTATGTGCACAAAGTGGACTTGAAATATTTAAGGAATTTAATGACTGAGAAAAATTATTATTTCCAGTATATTTAGTGCTCAGAAGAAATCTAAATCTTTAATTCTTCCCAGTTGCCAAAAACAGGTTAAGTTATTTGGTTTAATGGCATATCAAACATAGATGGTTATTTAATGCCAAATCTTATACATATACTTGATTTGTAAGTAAATAATTTGTAGGTAACTTTATTTTTTAATGAGTTGTTAGAGTTCATTTGTTTGCACACAATTAGATAGTCCTGAATTTTGGGGGAATGTGGAGTATCTCTTCATTGCCATTACTCCCAGGTCCACTCTAACCCAGAGTGATAGTATCTGTTAGTGTCACATTAAGGAGGCAAATAGAACTATTTCATCATTTGATATACAATTTAACAATATGCAAACAGATGGTTAATGTTAAATTGAATTATTAGTGTTAAATAGGAATACTTGAAACCATTTAACTGTATGCTTCTCTGGGTCATTCAAAAACATTACCTACAAACTATTTGTTTACAAATTATATATATATATATATATATATATCAGCTCATTGGCCTCGTGGGTAGAGTGTTTACCAATAGTCTGGGAGACCTGGGTTCAATCCCAGGTCGCGTCATACCAAAGACTTTAAAAATGGTACTTGATACCTCCTTGCTTAACACTCAGCAATATAAGGTATGTATCAAGCGTAAAGTGGAGCAATCCAGGGAAAGGAGTAGTACCCTCCCCTACACCTCAGTGTAGAAGCTATTGAAAAGGGAGCCTTCTGGTCGCCCTCAACAACAGTCGCTAACTTTACTTTTACTTAACTTACTATATATGTATGTATAAACAGGATTTGGCATAAAATAACCCACAAGAAGTGATATGCCATAAATCCAACCAACCACCCAATCACAAGTACCAATCAAAGCACTGCAATATGATAATTACCAACCTCTATACACTAAAGGATACTAAGATTTAACATTTGATCATGTAAATAGATTGAATTTTATTATACAACTATATACAGCAGACATCTTGGATTTTTTTTTTTAAAAAAGGTTATAACCTTTGAGTTATCAACAAGAGCATTTGAAGAAAAACATGACATAAAAATTATTTATGTGCATTACATAGAGAAGCGGAGATATTTAATGTATGAAAAAGTTGTTTACCTTGTATATCTTCTTTTAGTTCACTGGTTGGGCACAGGCAAAATACTGACTGTCCCCAAATAGTTTTTTGGAATAACCTTAACAAACCATTTTTCCTTTCTTCAATTTCTCTAACAAAAATCAACCAATAAGGCAATCATCTCATTATGGAATTCCCAAGAACTTTCTCGGTTTTAATTGCTTCTATTTTATCATCTGCCTCTGGAATACTTCCTAAAACTAAATTATCTATGTACCCAAGAGAAGAAATAATGCAAAGGAAGTTGAATAATCCTTCAATTACAGAAAGTGAACCGAGGTCATGGAATTTTCAAAGGTTTTTATTCATTATGGTTTTGGTTTCTTTGTTTAATGGCATATCAACTCTTTTTAGGTTATTTAATGCCAAAGCCATTCTCCTAGAAGAACAGTAGTGGTACTATTTAACCCATAGCTGGGAGGATAAGGGGGTTCATACCTTTCCCAAGAGTATTTGTCTGAAAGTGAACGTAATAGTGCAACTGGAATTCAAACTCGCTGACTCCAATTCCGCAGTCCATCGCTTTAACCATTACACCATGAGGACACCCACTATTCGTTATGAAGTGATTCTATAGTGTTATATTGAATACTACTCAACATATTTCCTTCGCCAAATTTTGTCAACATATAGACCCTAATTCAGAAATGCCCAGCGGCAATTGGTTAGGATTGGTTATGTTCACTAGTTTTTAGTAGGGTTAATAAATTGTGAACATCAGTTTGTCATTGAGACTCAGCAAATTACACCCTTTGAACATTGTCTTATGACACAGGTAAATGCTGCAAAAAATATCTTTTATTTTTTTTTTCCAGATAAATACGTATTAGAATTAAGAAACAGATTTGAAACACTACAAGAAAAGACGGAAAAAGTACACCAAACGACGAATATGAAAATTTTGTCAATGCACACCTCGAGGCAGCAGCATTCCAACAAAACTCAAAATTAAATATAGAGTCCCATGGGAAACTTTAGCAGTGAGAGACAAACATGCACTAGTGAAAACAGCCTCCAAAAACTATCGAAAAAACCCAACAAACACAAATGCCTTAAAACTAAAAACAGCACAATATCAATTAGCAGGCATATATATAAAGGAACAGACAGAATACATTCAAAATCAGATAGATAAGATTAGAGACTCGGTGGAAGATAGACAATCTAGGATAGCCTGGCAAACAATAAACGAAGTGAGTAGAAGAAAGAACACAGCCAAAGCAAAACTGAAAGCAGCAAACCAACAAGAAAGAATAAAACTGTGGAAACAGCACTTCGAAAACTTACTAGGAAACCCACCAAAAATAACACATGAACCAATCACCAGAATAATTAGCAAACAATTAGACATTAAACTAGGACCGTTCACACAAGAAGAACTCGACTCGGTTCTCAGAAAAATTAAAAATAGGAAAGCTGCAGGGCTGGACAAAATTCCCCCGGAAGTATGGAAGACCAGACAATTCGACGACATACTGCTCCGCCACTGCAACGCAGTATACAATCAATATCCGATAGATAGATGGATGAAGGGATGCATACTCCCCTTCCCTAAAAAGGGGGACCTCGGATTAGCCAAAAACTACCGAGGCATAACACTTACATCCATAGCAGCCAAAATCTACAATGCCCTACTACGAAACCACATAGAACCCAAAATCAGAGTATCTTCTTGATTGTTTAATCAGCCACTAGGAGGTGCAAGTAGCCTAACTATAATTGGCCGGCGAGTTGAAATCCTTGAACCATGCTCAAACTGCAGTTGGGACAGACATTCACTTTGTACAAATGGGAAAAGTATGACTCCACTTCTCCATCCAACAAAAAATAACAGGGTTATTGGAGCCCTTAACCTTAACCAAAATAATTTATCTTGGGAGTTTAATAATAAGGTCAAGGATCATTCCTTACTAATGGTACTATGTAACCCAATACAATCTGCCAAATGTCACTTAGAGAGGAGATGAGCATTGCCAAGTAACCCCAACTCCTCTGCAAGATGCCATAAAGAGATGTTTCTCAGCAGGATACTCCGATGATCTAAGAACCATTTTAAAAGTCTGGAACCATCTAAGAACACTGAACACTTTTCCAGGGAATAGGAAGGAGAGGGATATAGTGTTTCTAATTTTTTTTTTTTTTTTGCTTAATCTGACATTCTGTCTAGTCAACAGGGGCTGTAGAATACACTGACGGCAGAGAGGTAAGAGCCCCACCACCCAACAAGAATACTTGGTGGCCACGGATGGCAATCCCTAATGTTTGGTGACTGAGCAGTCTTTGACCTAATGACCAAAGTGGTCACATGAATTGCAATACTCTACTCAGACCTGCCTAGGTAGGGGGTCAGAGAGGCCCAATCTGATCAGTTGGCTGGTCATGTCAAGCCCTAGCACCTATCTGATAGTCCTTATTGTATTCTTCAAATTGCTCTCATGGCAAACAAGTACCCAACCCTATTCTATCTTAGAGGTGCAAGAACGCAGTGGCTGAGAGTCAATTGCACTGAGATGATAATAGTTGAAACCACTGTGTGCAAACAAATGACTAATATAAAATAGAATTAAGTGTTAGATAGCAATACTTGAAACTATGTCCTGGGTATGACACTAAACTGCATCTGATGGTGAGGCTCCAGTTTTGGAGTTAAGGAAATGAAAAGTACCCCTTCATTATCATTACCCTCAGGTCCACAGTGACCCAGCATGGTAGTACTTGTTAGGATCCTATCCATAGGTCAAATAGAACTGTTTAATCGTTTACTAAGGATTATTATTCTTATTAGTTATTTGAAACCATACAAATTACTAGTATTAGATGGTAATATTTGATAAAGAGAATTACTAATGTTAAATAACAATACTTGAAACCATTCAACTATGGGCAAATAATTGATTAGCATCAAAAAAAATTATTGGTATTAGATAGCAATACTTGAAACCATTAAATTTTGTGCAAACAAATGATTAATATTTAATAAAATTATTAGTATTAGATAGTAATACTTAAAACCATTTAACTGTGTGCAAATAGAACTACTAGTATTAAATAGAATTCATGAAACAATTGAACTGTGTGGCCTAGTCGGCTGGGGCTGTAGAATGCACTGACTGCTTTTCTGCAGAGGGGTAAGACTCCCCCAACGATTGATTGTCCTGATATGACACTAAACAATCTGGTGGTGAGGCTCCAGTAATGCTAGAGCTTTGAGGAATGTGGAGTATATTGCCATCACTCCCATGTCAACTCTGGTCCAGAGCGGTAACACCTGATAGGTTCCTATCTATCGGTCAAATAGAACTAAACAGTGTACTTATACTAAACTAAATTGTTTGAAATAAAACTGTTTTAACATATAAACTGCATACTTATGCTAAATTGAATTATTTGAAATAGAACTTTTTTTACATTTAACTGTGTGTAAATAAATGACTGATGTTTAATTGAGTTATTAGTAATACATAGCAATACTTGAAACCATTTAAATTTGTTGACTAAAGTGAATAGCTTGAAATAGAACTGATTTTGATAGTTAAACAGTCTACTTATGCTAAACTGAATTGTTTTTTAGTTTGGTTTCTTTGTTTAATGGCATATCAACCTTTGTAGGTTATTTAATGCCAAAGCCATTCTCCTAGAAGAACTTTAGTGGTACAATTTAACCCATAACTGGGAGGATAAGGGGATTCATACCTTTCCTAAGGGTATTTGCCCAAAAGTGAACGTAATAGTGCAACTGGAGTACGAACTCGCTTACAATGATTCCACAGTCCATTGCTTTAACCATGACACCATGAGGACACCTCCTAGAGCTGTTTATATGTATGAAAATGGATTTGGCATTAAATAACCTACAATGGTTGATTTGCCCTAAAACCAAACCATTGAACTGTGCACAAACAAATGGGTTCTTGCTCATTTAAAAATAATGTTACCTGCAAACTACTCACTTACAAAGCATATATATATATATATATATATATATATATATATATATATAACAAGCAGGATTTAGATTTAAATAACCCACAAAGGTTTATATTCCATGAAATATAACTAAACCAAACCAATTAATCTGGCATTCTTCCAAAAGATTTCTAAACTCAAAATTCTCAACTTTCTTCTTTTTCCACTGAAGTACAGGTGAATTTTTTCAATGTCTGTATTAAATTAACTGAATGAAACAATCTTTCCAGTACTTTTACTCACAAGACTAAGTACTTTAATAACAATGATGGATATGGCAATGAAAGAAATTGCTTTGAAAAATATTTCTTCTGAATTTATTTAAAATTAACTAACAAAAAAATTCTGTCTTCATTTCTGAGATAAGGCATTGTTATAATTATCTTCTACATCCATGAGTCAAATAATGGTTTAAGTTCTAAATTACCATATGACAAAAGACACCTGAAGAAGGTCATAGAGTACAGCAGCTAAAACATGAGTATAGCAACCAAGATGAGAATTCTGTTCCTACTCTTGCCCAATCCTGATCAGTCTCCCATATACCATTCCTCTCCTCATTTCATACTAACAGTTTGACATATATACACCCCACCATTGCACTAAAATCGAATAGAGAATCAATCTCTGATGCACTCCCTCAAAAAAAAAGAAGGTCAGTCAATCACTGACACACCCCAAAAAAGAGAGGAGAGGATCAGAGTCAATCACTGGCATACCCCAGGAAAAGGAGGGGTGGGTCAAAATTAATCCCTGAGGTTAAATGCACCCCAAAAAAGGGAATTCTGAAAAAAGTTGAACTATTTCTAACACCACCCACTTCCCAATAAACTTCTTGTTGAATCCTACCTTCATAGAGGGAGGGAGTAGTGGCCAGTAAATATCTACTAACAGAAGTAATCCTCTTTCTCCTCCTTACATCTATGTTTTTATATATTTGTTTAATTATTTTCCCTGACAAAAAAAAATTGTCCTCAGAAAATTCTTATTGTTTTTTGGTTTTGTTTTGCATTTTAATAAAAAAAAATCCTTCATTAACAACAAAGAAAAATTTGATAAATTTTGTTTTTTCTCATTTTACCTAATAAGTAAATCTTTACAAGTGAAATTTATTGAGATACTTGAAGTATCAGTTAATATTTTGATTGTCCGAGTAAGCCTTTTTATTCTTCTGATATAATATCCTTTTTGATTGTCCGAGTAAGCCTTTTTATTCTTCTAATATAATATCAGGTCTTTGGTATAATATCCTTTTTGATTGTCCGAGTAAGCCTTTTTATTCTTCTTATATAATATTAGGTCTTTGATATAATATCCTTTTTGATTGTCCGAGTAAGTCTTTTTATTCTTCTAATATAATATTAGGTTTTCAGAGATTTTTTTAGAATAATTAATATAAATGCAAACAATTTTTAGCTGATCAGTGTAATCAATCTCCAGTTTTCTAAATTAAATAAAAGAAAGCCACTGGTAGTTTTTGCACACACAAAATAATATAAAATAATAATAAAATAATCTCTGACTGATAAAAAATAAATGTGTCATACAAAACTCTTTTTGAAATAAAACAATACATTTTTTTAGGCACAAATTCAAATAAACAATTTTAAATTTGAGAGGAATTTCTGAGCTCAGAATTTTAATGTCAAGAACTTTTAAACAGAAAACAGATTCACTTTGAAATAGCAATGAGTTGTATCATATATATCTACATAATCATTTGGATGAAGAGTTGGCAATTAAATATTTAGGAGTTAAAATTCAAAGGAAAATAACTGGATAAACAACAGCAAGAAAAGAATTTGTTTCAATTTTATGCTATTTGCCTACAATTCAATTATTGTTGTAGAAAATGGAGACAGCAACCCAAGGTCAAATCCTAGATAAGGGTGTTTGCATTTCACTTTATGCGAATGCCCTTATAAAAGGCCATGAATCCATCTCTTCTCCTCTTCTAGCTATGGGTAAATAGTCAGGCAGACTGGGTTCTTTAGCCTTGGATAGGCAACAAATCTAAGAGAAGGAAAACTGAATTCAAATCTGCTTTACTCCGCTTAAAGTTTGACTTTGCGTAACATCATACCCTTGGCAGAGGGGTTGGGTAAATACACACTTGGCAGAGGGCTTGGGTAAATACACACTTGGCAGAGGGGTTGAGTAAATACACACTTGGCAGAGGGGTTGAGTAAATACACACTTGGCAGAGGGGTTGAGTAAATAAACATGTGGCAGAGGGCTTGGGTAAATACACCCTCGGCAGAGGGGTTGGGTAAATACACCCTCGGCAGACGGGTTGGGTAAATACACACTTGGCAGACGGGTTGGGTAAATACACACTTGAAGCTATAATCATTTATAATTTTTCTTTACAGATACATTTCAACAGATAATTCATTTTTAAACTTTTGAGGTGTTTTTAATGTAATGGTTATGTTTTTAATAAATGAAATCAACAGAGTTCAAATCCTTTTGTGCTAATGTCCTAGGGAAAGGTATGAATCCTTCTCCCACCCAGCTATGGGTAAATAGATCAGGTAAGGTTTTTTTAGTTTTGATTAGACAACCAATCTAAAAGAAGGAAAACTGAGTTCTAACTAGCTTTACTCCATTTAAAAATTAACTTTTTGTTACTTCCTGCTAATGGCAGATTTGGTTTTGTTTAATGGCATATCAACCTTCATGGGTTACTTTATGCCAAAAGTTATCTTTGTAGAAGAACAGTAATAGTACTAGTTGACCTATAGCTGGGGGAGAATAAGGGAGTTCATGCCTTTCTCAAAGGTAGGAGTCCAAAAGGGAACACAATAGAGCGATTGGAGTTCAAACTCACAAAGATGTCACTGTCCAGCACTTTAGCCATTATGCAAATGATACTCTCCTGTCCATAGTGAAGGGGTTGGGTAAATACAGGCATGCCAACAATATAAGAAATGTCAGAGGAGTAAATTCAAATATCAATAAATACAAAAATTTAAATTTAAGATTTTGGCCAACCACCAACATTTAATCGGTACATAAAAATCCATCTCAAGAAATGCTTTATAGTCCACGATCAAGTAAACTCTCAAATAAAGTTATCACATTTCATTCATCCCACTCTCTTCCATTCAACCATAAAAAAAAACATTTAGATTGAAAATAAAATGGACTAAATATGTTTACGTAAAACAACATTGATTTTCCAAACATGGTAAGCATTTAATTCCTGGGAAATGCAGAGTCATATGACCTATCACAATATCAAATTTGGTAATATAATACCAAACTATTTCATCCTGGGAAAGGGGTAGCGCCCTCCCCCTACACCTCGGTGTAATAGTTATTGAAAAGGGAGCCTTCTGGTTGCCCTCGACTATGGTCGCCAACTATTTCTGGGTAATTTTGGATTGGTTTATTAGTTTAATAGTATATCAACCTTAATGAGTTATTTAATGCTAAAGCGATCCTAGTAGAACAGTAGGGGTACTATTTCACCCATAGCTGGGGGTGGTTTCTCCATTCATTTAGTTAATGTCCATGTAGTGCATCCATATAGTATTATCGACACGACCACTGCTTGGAAAAAACTGTTTTATTTTATTGGTCAAGTCTGACTTCCATATGACAGATAGCCTATTAATAGCTGTCCATGCTTTGCTAGTCGAGTGTTGATGTCTGTCTCAGTTATTGAGACACTGCTTCCTAGATAAGTGAACTTTGTCTACTAGTTTCAGAAAGCTACTGTTTAGTGTGGAGATGTCACCCCTTTGATAAAAGCACATATATTCCGTCCTGTGTGCATTGACATGGAAGCCTATGCCTGCAGCTGCTCATACGAGACTATGTAGCAGGGTTTCAGTGTGGACGGTTGTATTTGCCAGAAGCGCTATGTCATCAGTGTAATCGGCATCGGTAATTGTTTTTGCAGGGTACCTTCTGCTTCTTTCCTTTGTTAGCTTGAAACTGTTTTCTTTCATTTCATCAATAGAGGTTCTAAGCGCATAGTCTAGACAGATGATAAAGAGGTATGGCGCTAATATGTCTCCTTGCAGTACACCTGCTACAATGTTGAAGTAGTCTGTATCTCCATCTGGGGAACGGACTTTTATTTTTGTGTTTCTATATGGCATCATTATAGCTGCAACGGTTTCTTTGGGTAGGCCCTAGACAAATAGAATTTGTTCCATCTTACTAAACTTACGACTCACTAATAACATTGATACATGCTTACAATTACCCTACAACAAAATGACCAAAATAACAAATTTAATTTTTGATAATTTTAATGTGGAAAAATGTTTAAATAATTTTACAATATGGTAAGACAAAAACAATTTTACAAAAATTTAGAAATAGTAACAAATTTACTAATTGATTTAACAGAAAAATTGAAGCTGTTAAATAAATTTACAAAGTTTTCTTTTTTGCTGTTTCTATCAACCAATAAACCAGCTAGTCGTCTGTCAGAGAAAATTATTTTCATCAAAACTAACTTCATTTTAAGCAGCAAAAAAAAAAAAAAAAAAAAAAACAGATACTACCAGACCAAATTTCTGTATTGTAAACTATTACTTTAAAATTCTATTTGTATTTAAATCCTATTCTGACATAAATAGATAAGAAAAAAAGCAAAGTTTACCTTCAGCAAACAATAAGACCTCGACTGGTATATAATCATCGCAATTTTTAAATAAAACAGTTAAACAAAAATTAATAAACAAACATTCTTGTTTTAAACATTTGCTTAGTTGATCCCATAATCTTTAAAAATTAGAACACGTTAGGCAGCGGTTACTTGACAATGGCCATCTCTTAAAAAATTGTAATAAAACAGGAATTACATGGTGTCAGTACTGCATATCTGGAGGCACACTTAATATAATTGTTATTGTTGTAGGATACAGAATCAGCATTTTGAGTTCAATTTCACTTTGTCCTTACAAAAGGCATGAATCTATCTCTTCTCTCTGAAATTATGAGTAATCAGTAAAGCAGACTGGGTTGTTTAGCCTTAGTAAGGTAACCAGTCTAGGAGAAAGAAAACTGAATACAAACTCCACTTAAAAGTTAATTTTGTGCTGCATCCTGCCTGTGTCAGAGGGGTTGGATAAACACATAACTGGCAGATTTTTTTTTTAAGTTTTAATTTCAAATAAATCTGTCAAACTATGAAGATCATTAAATAAATAATGTGAATTTTGTCTTACGAATTTATAAAAAAAAAAAAAAACTGTGTTTACAGTTTCACCTTTTTAAGGAAATCAATGTCTTTCATGTCCTAAAATACTGTCAGCGTGACCTTCTTTACTGTCTGCTGCACCCAGAACTTTTCCTTTACTAGAGAGTCAGTGCGTTTCCACTCTATGAACTGTTTTTTTTTTCAACTCAGGCTCAAAGTCACAAACCTATGCTTAGCCCATTTGTAAATGTTTGGGCTAAAATATACTTCTCCATACACGTGACACATTCTTCTGTAAATTTCACATGGTTTGCTCTTTTCAACCACCAAAAATTTGATGACAGACTTCTGTTCAAGCCTGAAGGACTATGCTTGATTTGCCACCATCTTGAATATTTCAAACCAAATATTTCAACAAGATTAAGATAATTTTAGCTATAAACCAATTCCATCATTAAGGGTTTTCAGACTATTGTCTTTATCTTTATTGTTATTTCCACAACGTTTCATCCTTCTTCAGGTGTTTGTCGAACTCGGGAACCTTCACAGAAATTCGAACTATGTCCTTTATTGAATCCTCGGGAGTTGTCTGTTCTGATTCTGTTAGCCATAACCAAGTACAAGCATTAAGTATTCCTGTATTGTTACTCACCTGCAGTCAGGATTGAACCTGCAACCTCCAGATGATTGTCTAGGGAACCAATGCCTATAACCGTTATGCTATGTGTCCTGCTGGACAGTTCAGAGTGAATTCTTACTTGACTAGGATTACTACTATTATGTATTATTTTATACCTGTGCTCCTATTCAGATTTTTTTTCATCAAGCTTCTTCTCAGAAATTTAGACAACTAAACCAATCCCAAATAATGTATAGTTTAGATTTCTGGAAAAAAAAAATCCTTTTGCTTTTCTCAATAAAATTCCCCTTGTTCATTGAATGACCTGATAGATAGATAGATAGATAATCTAATTTATTAAATGATTTGTATTTTACATAAATCTTTTTACAGTGACATCCTGTGAATTTTTCAGAGATAATGTTTCTTCATACGAAAGTGACAATGCTGCTAGGAATGTTCAAAAAGTTTATAAACTCATAAACAGATTTAAAAAAAAAAAAAAAAAAAAAAAAAAAGTTAAGGGAGAAAAAGGATGATTTTGTTTTATTGTTTGTAATAGGATATTAACCTTTATAGATTATTTAATGCCAAAGTCGGCCTCGTAGAAGAACAATTGTGGTATTTATTAAACTTGTAGCTGAGGGGAGGGGGGGTAAGAGTGTTCATATTGTTCTCAAGAGTATTAGTCCAAAAGTAAATGTAATAGCATGATCGGAGTTCAAACTTATGATGTCGCAGGTCAGTACATTAACCACTATGCCAGGGGGCGGAGTTGTCTGACTTTAATAGAAGTAGACATTCAAAGAAATAGACTTGATAAAAAAAAAAATGATTTCCAATGTTGGATTTATTTGTAAATTGGGAAATATTTTATGATTATAGTTATTAGAAAAAAACTTTTTTAAAACAATCCTTGGAAATTATTTTCTACAAACTGTTTTATTAAATCATTGGATCTTTAAATGATAAATGATTTTTTTAAATATCATTAACTCCAACTCTTTGAAATTATATTTTCCACAAGACCAACATTTTATTGGTATTTCTGTACTACATTAACATAAGTAATAGACTTATTTTCCGGTTAAGTTTTTTGCACTACTTAAATATTGTTGTCCCTTCAGGAATTACAGGTTTGTTATCTCTTGCTAATAGTAATAGCAGTCTCTCATAAACCTGGAACTTTTATATATGTATATATATATATTTAAATTTTTGACAACATTTCAAAGAAATTTGGGCATATTTATGTAAATTACAGATATTTATTACAGAAAAACAGTTTCTGATAAAGTGGTAAATAATCCTCTTTTGCATTTTTTTTTGTAGTGTTTATTGTACTTGCAGTTTCCATCACTTTTTTTTAAATTAAGAGGCTAAAATACAAAGTAGAAAACGAGCTTTTGATAATGGAAAATGTTGTAAATCGTTATCTTTTGAATCTAGAAGATGGGAGGAGGAGTATTTTAACATTTTAGAGATTTAAAATCAAATTCAAATGGAAGTTTTACTGCATGAGAAAAATCAGATTTTTTTTATCTTTGACGTTGTTTTTAACTGGACTCCAAATATTTTCACTAAAACTCTCTCTCTCTCTTTCATAATCTAGATGAAGAGGGGATGGGTACAGCCAAATAATTTTCATTTATCACATTGGTATGCTGAGAAACCCAGTCCCAGAATAGTACCACGAGGTTATAATTTAATTTTTTTCCTCTCAAACCTGATTTTTTTAAGCAGCACAGATAAAAACTAAGTTGAAATTCAATTTGTGATAAATCCCTCCATGGAAACGAATATATTTCTTTGTAATTATTTACTATCATATGAAAAAAAAAAAAACTCTCACACACACACACACACACACACACACACAGAGAGAGAGAGAAATCTTGAAGATAAGGTTGATAGTAAGTGCGATTAATGTTTAAAAAATAGATATAAAATTTTGATGAATCATGGAGAAACTTGAGGCGAGATGCCAGAAGGATTAATACGCCAAATTTTACAAGCTATATATATATATAAAACTTATTTCTCCTACTGAAAAATCAGTAATTAAAATCCAATATCTTCAAAAAACTTTAATTAATAATGACTTATTGTGTAGACAATTAAACAAAAACTTAAAATGTGATTCAAAAGAATACCTAATCAAACTGTATTAAACGTACCCTCCAAAGAATGCATCGATTCTCACAAAATTTAATTTTCTTTTAAAAAATGCAAGTTTGTTTTTCGCGCTCTGCTTTTTTCTTTTACGCTTCTTTAAGTCTTTTCTTTTCCATTTTCAGCATTTTGTAAATGAAAATTTAAATTCAAAATAAACCAACTTTTTTTTCCAATCGTGAGCGCCTTTCATAGTTCAAATAATCAGCGAACGAAATTAGCCTAACAAAAAATAAGGAACTATTTTCATTTTTAATCACTAAGTAAATACATTTTTTAGCCTCTTCGTCTTTACATAGAGTAAATTTAAACACTAATTTCGATATATTAGTCGAGATAATTTTAAAATTTTATCCAGCAATTTCCCGGTCGGTATTTGGAACCTCACTTAGATTTAGTCATCAGTCACCTGCTTTCTAGGTTGACAGAACAACTCATTCTATTTACAATTCAATTTATTAATTAAATTACTTTTTTTCATCGCCAAACATTTTTTAATTCCTTTCAAACCGAACAACCACAACAAAACTTTCTTCGGGAAAACAATCTTTTGACATTAGATTTTTTTTTTTTTTTTCAACACAAAAATTGTACCAAGACTTCATCGGTCAGTTGTGTATTTTGATGTTAGGACGACTCAAACTTTATTAAATGGGAGAAGCAATAATAAAAATCGATTTTCCGACATTTTTCTCAGGAAAAATAAACTATAAAAGAAATTTTGCCTTAAATCAAGTAATTAATTTACTAGTTTTTTTTTTTTTTTACAAAAGTCATGACCTGACTTAGACTTAAGAGGTTATTTTTAATTTTTTGAATTCGTCAAAGCCACTTTAATCGGATACAGAGGCTTTAAAAGCGCGCAACTTGTTTTTGATTTTAATAGATTTTGTACTAAAACTCCGCTGATACAAATTTTAAAATAAACACATAAAAATTGTTTTTTGTTGGGTTTTTTTTTAAGCGAGGCGTGTTTTAAACATTGTTATCTTATCTATTTTTTGTAGTGAATGATATGATAAGTAAACTTCAAGAAAATCTCTCTTTCTCTCTCCTATACTTGAAAAATTATCGACATACTCAAACAAAACACAAAGATGAAGGTATTAAAAGTAACAAGTTCATTTGTGTCTATAATTCGTTTTCAGTAGGTCATATAAGAAAATAAATAAGCTTTTCTTTTTTCTTCGAAAATTCATTATCTTAAAAATAAAAGAAAGAAAAAAGAAAACATACTCACTTTATTCATTTACTTACTTAGTCCGCTAAAATAACGAGCGCATTACACATTATTCGCTTTTACACGGTTTTAAAATGTCTATAAAATTAACCTCATAAATCCTTCTTCTTTTTTTTAATAGCAAATTAATGCAGGACTTACATTTTGTTTAAAAACATTTCAGCGGTGGTAAGAGATAAGTTAATCTGACAAGTAACAATAAAAACAACCGACGTTTGTCATCTTGGACGATCAATTAAGTTCTGCTTGGAGATGGATTGACTAAGGGACTTAACTTTCCTGATGAGAGAGTAAATGAAACAGGCAACAAGCACCAACTGCGGAGCTGGAAACACCAACAGCTGATAATACCAAAAACTTCCTTCTGCCTTGGTGATAAAAGGTTTTATTGGCTGCTACTGACCAAGATGGACATCAAGACTGTTGCTCAGCCTCCCTATAGTCCAGACGTCGCTCCCTGTGATTTTTGGTTATTCCCTGGGCTCAGAGGCTGTCGTTATGAGACGATTGAGGAGATGAAAGAGGCTGTGACGAAGGTCATTCACACGCTCACGCAAGAGGACTTTTGTGGGGGCTTCCAGAAGTTGTTGGGACGATACAACAAATGCATTGTTGCCGGAGGAGATAACTTCGAAGGGGACTAGACTTTAATGTGATTACTATCAATAAAAGTGCCCACACGAAAAAAGTCTGGAAACTTATTTAATGATCCTCGTACATATGATTTGTGAGTGTATTGTTCGCAGGTTTGGTTTGGTTTTACGTCATATCAAACATTGTAAGTTGTGTAATGCCAAATCCTTTTTATACTTCTATACTAAATACACTGGATTTGTAAACATTTTCCTTATCACATTTTAAAAAAAGCCGTAGCTCATTTTTCTTTACAGTTAAATGATTTTAAGTATTTCTCTCAAATACGGATCTTTCTACTTTTATTTTTAATCAGCATATAGTTTAAATGTCAAACAGTGTAAGAACACAGAATGGTTCTATTTGATCCATAGATAGGACCTTATCAGGTGTTACCACTCTGGGTCAGAGTGGACCTGGGAGCAATGCTAATGAAGGGATATTCCACATTCTCCTAAAGCTTCCATATGGTTTAATGTCATATCAAGAATATTCGTTTGGGGAGGGGTCTTAAAAGAAATGTAGTCGGTGCATTCTGCTGCCCCAGCCAAATGAGCTGATCATTAACTTTGAAATTTACAAGAAAGGAAACAGTTACAGATAACTGATTTCAGAATTATAATTTACTGTATCATTTAGCTAAGAAGTATGACTTATATGTATCTACCCAACCACTTCCCCATTAGCTGGATGCCACACGAGGTCAATTTTTTAATCCGAGTTAAACAGATTTGAATTCCTTTTCTTATTTATAAGTCCTCCTGTTCCTTTACCAACTCTTTGGTGACTGTACCGAACGCACTT
>CAUZXS010005177.1:42500-45248 GCA_963585895.1 Sepioteuthis lessoniana | reverse complement strand
CGATTATGTCAACTTCCCTTAAATAGATGTCTGTGAGAATTCTTCAACAGTTAAGGAATGGTCTCCCCAGTTCTTTCCACCTATTTGCTGTTTTCTCTTTGACTTTCTGTTTCACTGATCTGGAAAAGGCGACTTGGTTTGTATTTCAAACTGTAAAAACGAACTATTTAAATGACTGGGCAAAACTTGCTTCTGAGTTGGGGAATATTTGTTTAGTGGGACGATACTTAAGTTTCCCTGCCAAATCTCTCGTCTGTCTGGGGAGAACGTTTATTTATTTTGTACCTTGCATTAGAAATTCACTGTTTCTTTAATTAGTTTATTGTTAGTTTTTTTTTTTATTCTTTTTTATTTTTTTATACATTTACCAAGTTTTGCTTTGTATGGCATAAAGGCATCCTGTTTGGAGGGCTTAGAATATGCTGACTGTATCCCTTCAGCCCTTAGAGGGGTAAGACGCCTGGTTATGACATAAAACTGCATCTGATGTTGAGGCTCTAGTTCTAGAGATCTGAGTAGTGTGGGTATTCCTTCATTGCCATTACTCCCAGGTCCACTTTATCCTGGAGTTGTGATACATGTTGGATCTTATTTATGGGTAAAATAGATTTATTTGAAGACTCTTTCTATTCAATGAGAATACTTGATGCCGCCTTGTAACTGTAAATTATTTGTATTAAGAATAATTGCTTGAAGCTATTTACTTATAATTGATATTTGAGCAAACAAATGACTATTGTTGAGTATAAATAATTACTTGAATCCCTATAATTATTAGTATTAGAAAAGAATACTTGAAACCATAGAACTCTGTGCAAATTATTTGCATTAGATTGGAATACTTGATGTAACTGCCTGCAAAAAAATGACCTTAAGAAGCCACTACAGAAAAAAAATGTAAATATAAACATGAACACAATTCCCTAACTTCTAAGCATAAAATAACCCCAGACAGATTGACATGCCATTAAAATCCATCATTTGTGTGGTATGAGACCAAGCTTAGGAAGATTGTGATCTTCCTTGTTTATAAAGTTTGCCTGTTTAAAAATTTTTTTTAAAAATTTGACCATTACTCCCAGTTCCACTCTGGCCTGGAGTTAGTACTTATTAGCATCCTATCTATGAGTCAAATAGATTTGTTGAAAATTATCCATATTTGATAGAAGTACTTATATAGCTTCAGGAGGAAGTCTCTGTAGTGTAAGTGGTTAATGAGTGCTATTTTTTTTTTTTTTTTTTTTTTCCTTCAGATTGCTCCACTTTACCTTTTGATCCGTACCTTATAAAGCTGAGTGTTAAGCAAGGAGGCATCAAGTACCTTTTGCTCTTTGGTATGACTTGACCTAGTGCTAAACTGGGTCTCTTGGGCCATTGGCAAACATTCTACCCACTAGGCCAATGGACTGAAAATATACCACATATATGCCATATAACAAATAAACCAGGGGTGTCTTCATTGTGTAATGGTTAAAGAGCTGGACTGCCAAAAGGTATGAACACCCTTATCCTCCCACCTATGGGTTAAATAGTACCACTACTGTCATTCTAGAAGAATGGATTTAGCATTAACTAACCCAAGAAAGTTGATATGCCATTAAAAACAACAAACTGAAACTGAACCTTATAACTTTAGATTCATCTAAAGATCTAATTGCTTATTAAATATTATCATGAATTACTTAAAACTAAACAATTAAAATCATTTGTATTAGATAGGAATACTTGATATCACATGACTGTGGAGGGGGGACTCCCCCCCAAAAAAAAACAAACCCCTCTCCTGAAACAACTTCACAAAAAATGGAAATATAAACTTGCTTCCCTTATCATGCATAACCCATGCTTAACATAACCCTAGATGGTTTGGCATGCTATTAAAATTAATCAATCTCAGCATAAGTGTAATTTCCATTTCACTTTCTTGCTAGGGAGTGTTTTCTGTTATATGAAATATAAATGAAAGATGTTTGAGCGAAAATATCCCTGAATTTAAGAAAGATACTATTCAGATGTTCTTAAGATATTTTTATTGTTAGGTTTGTTTGACGACTACTTAAATATTTCCGACATTCACTGACAGAGCCAAAAAGCAAAACTTTATATTGAATTTAAAAAGAATGAACTGACCTCAGACTTTTTCTATTTGTTAATGAGATGAGGCAACTAATTTAGAAAAAAAAATGAATCTGTCTTAAAGTAGAAGTTATATGAATCAAAATAAGTGATTTTCAAGCTTTGGCTTTTGAACAATAGGTGTGTATGGGGGGTAACTTGTTTTATTGAACTATAAATATTTCAATAAAAATTGTAATGTTTAAAACTAAAACTGACTGTTCAAATTTTATGAATGAAACTTGAAAAGAAGTCTAAAATCTTTAAAGACAGACAAGGAGATGGGTGTTTATTTATTTATTTTTTCTTGATTAACAGCTACTTCAACTTTTACCTTTTCAGCGGGTTTGTCTGTAGAATTTGATGCTACTAAAAGTAAGAAATTTTTGAAAGTAATCTAGTGAAAAATAAATCATTTTCTCTGACTGGGGGAGAGGGGAGACCCCAAAATTAGCACTCTTACATTCTGGAACACCTTGAAATGTTAATAAAATTGATTTTGTTAACATTATTTCACTTTTTTTTTTTGTTTTTTGTTTTGTTAATTTGTAATGGAAAATAAGTCTGTGCATATACCTCTATCTACCTCTGTCTGTTCATCTCTCTTTGATCCTGTCTATGTCTCTCTGCTTC
>CAUZXS010005177.1:22500-37500 GCA_963585895.1 Sepioteuthis lessoniana | reverse complement strand
ATATGTGTTTGTGTGTGTTTATATATGTATATATGTGTTTGTGTGTGTTTATGTATGTGTTTTGTGTGTATGTTTTTATATATATATATATATATATATATATATATATATATATATATATATATATATATGTGTGTGTGTGTTTTGTGTGTATATTTATATATAATGTGTGTATGTTTTTTATATATATATATATATATATATATATATATATGTGTGTGTGTGTACTTATTAAGTGCCATGTTAATAAAATAGCATGAAAATCCCCTCAACTTCCTGGACATATTGGGCTGTCTTTTAAGAGGAGGGGGGGAAATATGCGTATCACAATATCAGGACGTTAGTAAAAATTGTTACAAAAGAAAACAGTTTGTTTCTAAATGCAAATACTTAATCTTAAGGCAGATGATAAAACTAACTTGTATGATTTATAAGTTGTTTTTGTTTCATTGGATGATATATATTACGTGTGGCTATTTTGGAAAATGAATATGGAGAGTAAGTTAAAGACTTATTAATGATCATGCAAGGTGCTTTGTCTGGTGTAATGGTTAGCAAACCTACCAAATGAGTTAGTGTCTCACTGGGTGCCCCGTTTATACGGCCTTGTGCCACATCTCTGCAAAAAGCTTAGTAAATTATCGTATGAGTTTTATGGTAAAATATTATGGCAGGTTTATCTTTGGATTTTCGGTTTTTAACCTGTTTAACATTCTAAAAGTATTGACCACTTTACTGAATTAAAAAAAAAGTTTTTGGCCTTATTTTACTCTTTGTGAGTTTTACACCCATGGTAAATGAGGGAGGGTTCACTGGAGGCCAAGTGACAGCAAGTTTCCTGCCTTTCTAAGACTCTTAGTATTGTTTTGGGGGCGGGAAAAAAAAAATTTGTTTTCCCTCAGATTTCTAGTTACCCAATTCTCTTTTCTGTTTTGAGGATTCTGAACATAATTGGTATTCCTGTCATCTTCATATTTGACAAATTCTTTTAAAACTCTGGTGAGCTCAAGATATTTACAGAGTTTTATTTTCCTTTATTTCAGCCCTGGGTTCTGCTGTAATGGCAAAGTCTACAAACTGACATTGTTTCTCCTTGTTTAATACAACTAACGAGTCTGGTCTTCGGGTCGAGATTGGGCATTCTGTTTTTATCTCAAAGTCCTTGGAGGATTTTGTGGGTCTTATTTTCTTGCATTGTTTTTGGTTTGTGCTTGTAACATTTATTATTGTGTCTGTGTGTATTACAAGGTATTTGTGTATTTCTTTTTAATGGCATGTCAAACTTTGTGGACTGTTCAATGCCAAAATCATCCTTACAGAAGAAAAGCAGTGATACTGTTTAACCCATCACTGGTGACTAAGGGTTCATACCTTTTTCGCGTGTCTGTTAGTGTAATACGTGTGTTGCATATCTACGTTATTTATTTTGTTATCTAATGAAAAATTTATATGCAACAAATATCAAGTTTTCCATGTCGTCTTTGTCAATGCAATTTTAATGGAGAAACATGTTGTTTGAATGATATACAACTGATGAGATTGGCAATTGTGGTATTAAAATTAAACTTATTTGTTGCTGATAACTATTTAATAAACAATCAAAAAATTTAGTGAATCCTTTTTAATATTTCCATTTTTAGTCAAATCTTCATCGCTAACAATGTGCTTTTTAAGCAATACTTCCATCGACTCTCACACCCACTCGTAAAAGCTGTTGTCACTAAATTTGTGTGTCTGTTTTTCTAAAAGTCATATGGGAGTAAACTGATTTTATAAAGTTAACAATCTAGAAGTGGTATGATTTGAAACTGCATTGACGAATTAGGAGGCCAGTGTTATAACAGAACTTTATAGAATGAGTGATAAAAAAGATTCCAATTTCTCCAATGTGTTGTATGAAAAAAAAAAAAAAAATTGAGCTAAATGTTCAAATGTAATTATTTGAATGTGGTGTTAATCTTTTTCTTTTTTTCAAAAGCTTATTTTAAAAACACATTTTCAAAATTTGAACGAATTTAATTCATTTATTTTTATTCATTTTATATCTTCTTATTAAAAACTTTGGAAATAATTTCTTCTGAATGCTTTTGGAACAGACAGATTTTTCAAAATTTTGTTGCCAAAA
This sequence comes from Sepioteuthis lessoniana, assembly GCA_963585895.1. NCBI lineage: Eukaryota > Metazoa > Mollusca > Cephalopoda > Myopsida > Loliginidae > Sepioteuthis > Sepioteuthis lessoniana. The sequence goes on along the minus strand of CAUZXS010005177.1, from coordinate 35,375 downwards.
TTTTTGAACAGAACTTCACTGTTCATAATAATTTTCACTCAAGTACGTTCAGAATATTTAAATAACTCAGTTATTTGTCTTATAACATTCTCACAAAATAGCAGGATTTTTCAAATGAATAATTTTGGGGGAATTATCATTTTATACAAAACTTTGCTTTTCAAAATAAGTTTGTCAATTTAAGTTGTTTTGAACTTTACTATGAATTAAATTTTCTTGGAGAATAAACAGCAGATAAATTAAGTATATAACAGATATAAAGGTAAACAATACCATTATTTTTGACAGGCATTATGCCTCTCTCTGTGTATGTGATATATATTCAAAGATTCATGATGTACATATAATCATGAACTCTTTATGTCTGTCATTTAGTTTTATGGGGTATCACACACAGAAATATAAGAAAGTGGCTAATCAACCGTGTGTGTGTGTGTGCACATATATATATTGTTGGTCGTCAGTAAATCACTTTGTGGTTATGTCGAATATATCTAATATATATTTATTTTTTTTATATATATATATATATATATATATATATATATATATATATAATATTACTCACACACGCACTTTCAAATTCCATTAACTTGGCTGAGGAAATATGATTTCCTATCAAGCTTTTGTTTCCAACTATTTTCAATTGATCACTTCTCTTCATCCCTACCAGCCTAAAAAAAAAAATCCCATTAATAACTTGTTAAAAAAACTAATAAATATTTGAAAAAAATCCTGTTAGTAAAACTTTTTAAAGACTTTGTAATTCATGGCTTTTAAAAAAACTTTTCCTCATGTCTTAATTTTTTAATATTTTTTGTCTCTTAAATTTATTTATTTATTCTTTTCAGCGTTTGGAAGGTATGTAAGCACTTGAACCAAAAGAGAAAAAACCCATTAACACGCCTTTTTCAATGTGAAGAAAGAAAAAAAAAAAACCCTCTGTGGAAAAAGTGGATAGCCAATATGACAACATCGTTTTTTTACATCAAGTTTTGTTCAACAGCATCCGTACCACGATACCATCATTGCAACGATTCCCTCCTACAAGTACCATGAGGGTCTTATTAATTTCTTTTAGTTTATTTTTCTATCTTCTTCCTCTTTCCGTGTGTTGTCACTATCCACCTAAACAGTGTTACTGGAACGGCTACCTAGACCTCTGAGAGAGAGAGAGGAGGAAAAAAAAAATTGATACATAGATAAGAGGGGGAAGGAAAATAAAAAGGAACGAAAAAAAAGAAAGAAAGAAAAAAAACAAAACAAACTTTAAACACTCTGACCCTGTTCTTACAAAGAAAAGAGAAAAACTTCACCTTCCCCTCTGCTAAAAGAAACAACTCTCACCTACCCGTGAGTGTGTGTGTGTGTGTGCGCGCATGTAGCGTTTATTAGCAATGCAAATTAAGCAAGAAATTTTTGATTCTCACTATGAAGATCAGAGCCAACAGAACAACAACAACAACAACAACAATTCTGGTGCCGCTGACTGTAAGAAAGCCGATAGTGCCACTTCTGCTGCTGCCGCTGCAGCTGACAGTACAGGCAGCATTAGCAAAGAGGAAGGTGCCTCACCAAAATCCCCTCTGCAGACAACGCCACCACATCACCAGCCCAAGGAAGAATCAGACGAGCCGAGTCTCCCTCCAGTTGGTAAGACGGAACCCCCGGATGAAATTGGGTCTGAGACAAGTGCCAGGGTGCTGGCTCCTTCAAAGACTGAGCCCCAGATGACATTAACCTTATCACCAACGAGTGTAGGTCTCGGAATACTGGCCCCACAAATGATAGGGGGTCAGATCCTCGGCCAGACCGAATTGTTAAATGCTTTGGATTTGTCGAACAAGATGTGCTTAGCGGAAAATGGTAGAGAATTACAGAATTACAAGGATCGTAGAAAGCATGGTGTCACCAGCACCTCTACCTCCACCAGTGCCACCACCACCACCACCAACAACAACGATATGCAGGCAGAGCTCACCTCTGATGACAGTATGGAATTTGATGATAATCTATTCATGGAAGAAGAAATAGAAGATATCATGAGGCGAAAGGCAGATGGTCGAATTCGGCACTCAGGTATGTGACAAAGATTTTTTTTTTTTTTTTTTTTTCTTTTCTTTTCTTTTCTTTTCTTTAAATCTTATTTCGAGAAAGAAACAATTTTTTATTTTTAAGTTATATGCACCAGATAAATGTTTGTTTTTGCATTTAAAAAAAAATTTTTTTCATATTAAAAATATTTATTTTAAATAAAAAAAAAAAAACATAAGTACTTTATTTAAAAAAAAAAAAAAAAATAAAAATAAAAAAAAATTTTAATTCTGCAATTTAAAGTTTTTAAAAAAATTCTTTCCTAAAAATTTCAACTTGTATTACAATCAATAATTTTTGTTGTGATTGTTCACTTAAGGATTTTTGTTTTTTGACTTAAAAAAAAAAAAAGACTTCTACCTTTTTTATTCCATGACAATCGCTACATTTACATATATAATACATACACTAAATGTAACAACTATTATGGGACAGTGGTAGTATTCAATACTAAGTTGTGTGAATATTAGTTTGCATGGGATGATACTCCAAGATGGTTTCATGCCTGATAATATAAATATCATCACTCATCAAGTTGGAATAAATAAGTTGTGAAAAAAGTTTCTTTAATCTAATAGACTGTATGACTCTATTTCCTCATTTATTGGATATTTACTAAAATTGATATATTTTGGCTTTATAGGACGACACTTTTTGTATATGATAAAATACTTGTATTAATCTTAGATTGTGTATACATTTTTTTTTTTTTTTTTTTTTTTTTTAAAGACCTCCCCTGCTAACTTTTATCATAGTTTAAAATTTTTCTCTTGAATATTGAGTTAATATCTGGGATGAATGTTTCTTAGGATTTGTGTGTATATGAATATTTTCAAATTCTGAATATTTGGATTGTTAAAAATTTCCTTTGAAATGTGGTCAGCATTATTTTTTATTACATGAATTATATTTTCTAGAATAAGTTAAAAATGAATGCATTTCTTATTCTGTATTTACAAGGTTAGATGATTTAAAAAAAAAAAAAAAATCTTTAAAAGTTGGATAATTGCAACAAGAATTGTTTTCTTTTTTGTATTTTTCTTGAAAACTTATGGAAAAAATTTAGACCAAATTTCTGCCCGTATTTGTCTCTTATTTGCTAGGTCATCTGTGCTAAACCTTACCTATAAAGATTAGGTTTATTTTGACTTTTTAAAAATGTTTGCCTATAGATTTATTTAGACTCAATTATCTTGATAATTAAAAATCTTGAAATAATTTCCAGGATTTAAAATGTTTTCATTGTTTAAAAATTGAGACCTGTTAATTTTTTAAAAAAAATTTTTTTCCCCCAGAAATAAATGCTAATTTCTGATATGAAATTAGGATCGTTTTACTCGTATATTTATTGAAAAGAAGTTGAGATAGTTTGCCTGAAGTATATTCGTACGTCTTCAACTAAATTCAATCAAATAATCTTTCTGATGAAGCAAACAAACTTTCTCATTTAAACTCTCTGCGAAGCCTGGTAGCAATGTCCAGAGTTTTATCTGAATGTTAATTTAGAAAAATTTTAGTCTCTTATGGCTAGGGAAAAAAGATCTTTATACCTCTTTGTATTTTTATTGTATATAAAATACAAACACCTACGTAAAAACAAGCATTTTAATTTAATTTTTTTAATCAATAGATATTAAAGATATCAATATCATATTCAGCACATAAACTTTAAAAAAAAAATTTAATGCGTCATAGAAATATTTAAAAAAATAAGTTTTGCTAAAAAAATATTTTGTTTGATAAGAACTTGAGTGTTTATATATTGATATTATAACTACTAACATACGCCCTTCCTCAAAATTTCTCATGCGGTCACGATGAAGGGAAAAAGGATAGACTAAGCTTGGTGGAACCTATCCCCTATATCTACAAGGATTTTATGTGGATCAACAAGCACACCAGCTCTCCCTGTCTACCAAAACACTTGTCCCAACCAAATATTGATTACTGTTTTCTTGCTCTTTCACTGAAATATTATGACAGTTTTGGAATTTTAACTTTTTTTAAATTCATAAAACTTAAAAAGAATAAACAAATATCCACACATCTGATTTCTTCAAACGGATTTGATAACCAAATGCAGTTAAATATGGTGGAATGCAGTGACAGTCTTTAACTATCAAAATCTATTAACAAATCCCTCCAAATTTTCTTTTTTTTTTTTTTTTTTTTTTTTTTTTCTAATATTCTATTTTTATTTTTTAATTAATTTTTTTTTTGAATTCTAAAAGCTTTATTTCAAAATAATTGTCTAGGTTTTAGAAACTCCTGACTAATTTTTCATTGAATTTTTATAAATGGAATAATTAAAATCATTTCATTAGATTTTAAGCTGATTATTTTTACAAAATACTCATAGGGCGTGCTTTCAGCTAGTTTTCATAAATCTAGGTGAATAGATTAAATTTTAAAAGTTGTTTTTTGACAAATCTAAAAGTAAATGTTGTTAAAATGGGCTCAGATATACTTTAATTTTGTCTCAATAATACAGTGTATATATAAAAATGGTGTGGCCAGGGACTCTGTGTATATACACACACACACACACACATATATATATATATATATATATATATATATATATATGACACATCTTTTGTGTGTATATGTTATATATATTTGTGTGTACAGTACTGGTCACAATTTTTGGCACTCATGAATTTTCAGTGCATAATGTAGAATATCTCCTTGAAAAAAAAAACCCCAAAAAAGACAATCTGGTGAAACAGGTTTGGTCTAGTTCCGACTCCTAGAACAGCAATGATAAAACAAGTTTATAGAAATTGGTTATTTTGTTTATTTCTGAAGATATAGCAAAAAATAAAGGATGTCAACAATGGTGACAAGGACTGCAACTTCTGAAATTAATTCTTTTGTGTACAAAAGTAAATTGATATGTCTCTAACCAGACATTAGCTGAACTTTGATCTGAAAGTTTCATTGTATAATGTTCAACTCATGATTAATATTCACCACTTGAATATGTACACTTGTTGTTGAATTAAAAAAAATTTTCTTGTTATTTGTACGTTTATCAATAAATCTGCACCTTTCCAGATAATAGTTTCTGGGTTGGCTGTGGGCAAAGAACATTGTTTATTAGCGGGTGTAGGGGGGGACTCTTTTCCAAGATTTCAGAGTTTCTAACATATAGATTTGTGTTTGGTAGGGGAAAATGGCAATATTTGAAAGAAAATTAAGACATATCTCCGGCCATTTTTAACTACATTTATTTTTGCCTTTGTTAAAAGAACTTGTAAAATTTCAGCGTTTTCCTAGCTCAGTTGTTTCTTTTATTTTAACCTAAAAAAGGGGGTCACTTTCCAGTGATTAGTGTCATCCAGGAATTTTTTTTTTTTTTCTGCTATAATTTCTGTATTATAATAAAATCCTTGTCCCAAGTAGTCATTTATTAAGCTTAGTTTGGTAAAGGGTCCGATGTTTAGCAAGCCCAGTAAGAATTGAATTCACTTAGAATATTCCGCATGCTGGGTAACCTCCCTAAGTTGATACTCTAAATAAACAATCTCTTAAAATTAAAATTATTTTGAAGTGTATTACATTACAAATAAGCCAAAAAGACAAAATCTGTCTGAATTTTTGTGATGTTGCTTGACGTGTGTTATTTTGATTGTGATTTTTTTGGGACTGCTGTTAAAACACAATGTTTCGGCTGCTGTATCCTCAGGTGTTCCTTGTTTATCCGAGTATAGAAATGATTTAACCAGGGAAATCATTTTTAATGTTTGACTGATCAAACAAGGCATTCAAGAACTATGTAGATCTTATTTTAATAAGATCATCCTAGTTCTTGAATGTCACCTTTAATCAACTGTCAAACTTTAAGACTGATTTCCCTGTTCGAATCCTTTCTATACTTAGATAGATATGGGACACCTGAGGAAGGCCAGAGGATACAGTGGCCGAAACGTTGTTTTAACTCATCACAATAAAGATGAGGACAACAGTCCCGAAAATCACAACAAAAAAAAGACATGTCATGTTGATTGATTTTAAAACTTTGTCTAAATTTCCCTTACGTTTTTTGAACTAAAGTTTTCGGAAATTTTTAGATAAACATATCTAGAATAATGAAAATCTTTTTTGGTGTCGAGGCAGAGGCTGTTATTTTTATCTTTATATTCAACTATGTTTAAAATTTCCAAATGAAATATTTAAAAACTTTTCCTTCAATTTGGGATCTGCTGTTTTGTTTATTTAAAAAAATTTTTTTAAAAACCCTGTTTGTTTTTTTTTGTTTTTTTTTTCTTGTGACAAATTTTCTAGTATTCATGTATTACATTAAGCGTAGAGATTTTTTTTATTATATAGACCTCCTCCCAGATGGTTAGCTGGGTTTTTGTTGTGCTTCAGCTGATATATTTAGTTATTCTGAAATTTTCTTTATATCCTGTCTTTAAACTGAATCTGTTTATGAAAATTGAACAAAGATGAAGATATTATCTTAAATTATTCATCAAATAAGTTTTCTGTTCATCTTTTTGAGCTGGGCCGATGGAAATTCTATGTAATGGGTTTACAATGTTTGTGTGTGTGTGTGTGGCCATAACCTTTCAAAAATGTCACAGCATGAGATGATTTTTATTAGAGAAATACTTAAAATACTCTTATGGAATAAAGTAATTTCCTGTTCAATTTGCAAATGAATGCTAATTTTTTAGTCAGTTTCCATTCTGAACCTTTTTTAAATCATCCCAATTCTTGATATATTGGAAAAAGATAGAATACCAATTAGAATCCTTCACTCCTTCATAAATAGAAGCATCAATATCATCATGGACTACTGTTACAACTGGAACCTAACAAATTCACAGGTTGTCTATTTACATTTGAACTGAGATGTATAAACTTTATAAACAAAAGGAATAAAAGGAAATACATCATTTTGTTTATATATATATATATATATATATATATATATATATATATATATATATATATATATATATATATATATCCTGATATTAAACACTTGCCATGATTCAGAGATTCATGTATGGTGAGCTGTCCGATTAGATGGATGTTTAGGATTTTAGATTTTAAACTGAACAATCACTTGTCCAAAAACATTAATGGTGTATATAATATAATATAATATATATCTCAATTGTTGATCGTTAACTAACTTTTAATTCATATGCACTAGAATTCAACAACAAAACCTATAAAAATAAATGAGTTAAGAAAGGTAGAAAAAGTGCCGAAATATTTAGATTGAATAGAAATATTGTTTTAGTTGTTTCAAGTGACATTTTGACTGGTCTATTTTCCAACCTTTTTCAGATGTTAACTTTTTTTTTTTCCTCTTTAGTGTTCCATTTGTTTTTCACTCCAGTGAAAGAGATCAGAACAAAAGTTTCTTGCATCAGCGTTGCTTATTGCATTTAAAGAAGGCTGGAGAATGTGGCTGTCATGTAAACAATAGAATTTAGTTTTTTATTTGGGCTTTTTTGAATATTACTGGTTTTGTTTTAAGTTTTGTTTTAGTAAATTTTTGAGAAATTTTAAAGTATTTCTGTCAAGAAAAATATGAAATTGAATTAAAAAAAATGACCTAAAGACTAACAGAGACCAGTTTGTCATGTAAAAGAAATTGGATTTAGTTTATATCAAATGAATTTTCTGGCTTGAGTTTTATTTGAGAACTTATTTCAAATTAATTGGAACTACCAAAATTGACTATATAAGGTGTGTGTGTGTGGGGGTCATCCATTTAAAATTGGTGTCACTGGATAAAAAGAAGTACTTAATCATTTAAAATTCTGAAAGTGTTTTTATTGTCATAAAATCCATCCTTTATTTTTGTGTCTGGCTGTTTCTTATTTGCCTTGGAGGACTGACGCCATATTTGTTTTGACAGATCTGAAAAATAATTGACCAATGGTCATCTTATCAGCTTTCTGCTTTGAAATAAGCAATTTATATCATTTATTGAGGTTTAATTTTACATTTGACCTTTTTTAATTATTGATAAATGTAACAAAAATTCACTTTGACTTTTGAAAACCTTTTTTAAATGCTGTACTGAAATATGTAATATTTTTTTCTTTTTGGCAGTTCATTCTTTCTCTCTCTTTCTATCTTTCTCTCTCTTTCTATCTTTCTCTCTCTTTCTATCTTTCTCTCTCTTTCTATCTTTCTCTCTCTTTCTATCTTTCTCTCTCTTTCTATCTTTCTCTCTCTTTCTATCTTTCTATCTTTCTATTTTTCTATCTTTCTATTTTTCTATCTTTCTATTTTTCTCTCTTTCTATTTTTCTCTCTTTCTATTTTTCTCTCTTTCTATTCTTCTCTCTTTCTATTTTTCTCTCTTTCTATTTTTCTCTCTTTCTATTTTTCTCTCTTTCTATTTTTCTCTCTTTCTATTTTTCTCTCTTTCTATTTTTCTCTCTTTCTATTTTTCTCTCTTTCTATTTTTCTCTCTTTCTATTTTTCTCTCTTTCTATTTTTCTCTCTTTCTATTTTTCTCTCTTTCTATTTTTCTCTCTTTCTATTTTTCTCTCTTTCTATTTTTCTCTCTTTCTATTTTTCTCTCTTTCTATTTTTCTCTCTTTCTTTCTCTCTTTCTTTCTATCTTTCTCTCAGTTGGTGTGTTACCATAGCAAAGTAAAAATGATTGAATATTGGAAGATTTTTTTTCTTTTTTTTTTTTTTTTTTTTTTTTTTTTTGAGCAATACTTATGCTCTAACAGAACAAAGCAATTGCCTGTTCAATTTGCAAATTTTTTTCTAACTTATAGAGATCTGCTTTCAGCATGGAAAGAGACTTTGTATTTTTATCTTTGGCAGTGAGAAGCAGACTATGAAAGAATCAGCTTCTTTCCCCCTATACAGTCTACCTGCAGAAAGGTCGTAGAATGGTTTGATCAAAACACAGTGATTACAATATCATGAATACTAAGAAATTCTGCTGAGAGAGAGAGGACTCTTCTCCATTATTAAGAATCATCGAAACAGTTTACAAAATTCTTGGTTAATCCTGCACAAGCTGAGGTTTGAGAGAATGTGTTGCTTCAATCTCTCTGAAATGAGGAGAGATTGCCTGCTTAGAAAATCAGCATTTAAAATCCAGGCATTTTTACCAGAGTTTGCACTATTATCTCATTTGTAGCACAAGCTGAAAATAATTTTCTGCTGCCAACTTCTGGCACAAGGCCAATGATAGCTGGGCACCTGATAAGACTCACACTCACTGCTGTAGCAAATTAGTTTGCAAAGAAAGTTTGCTAACCTTGTTCTAAAAAACAAACCACAGAGCTTTGCTTAATCTGATACAAAGCCAGACTAGCAGAGCACTTGGCAAACATTAAACTTGCTACACTATTAAATTGGTCAATAAGTATACTGAGATTAGTGTGTGACACCCAGTGAGCATCAAATTCTTATACTAGCAAGCTGGTCTTTAAGGCAATTCACTTGGTGGTGTTCTATGGTTGGAACTTTATATTTTCTTTTTATCTCTACTTTTTATTTTTCTCTTTCTCCCTCCCCCTTTTCTTTCTTTTACCTTTCCTTTTTTTCTCTTTTTCTTTTTCTTTCTCTTTTTCTTTTTCTTTCTCTTTCCTTTTCTTTCTCTTTCCTTTTCTTTCTCTTTCCTTTTCTTTCTCTTTCCTTTTCTTTTTCTTTCCTTTTCTTTTTCTTTCCTTTTCTTTTTCTTTCCTTTTCTTTTTCTTTCCTTTTCTTTTTCTTTCCCTTTCTTTTTCTTTCCCTTTCTTTTTCTTTCCCTTTCTTTTTCTTTCCCTTTCTTTTTCTTTCCCTTTCTTTTTCTTTCCTTTTCTTTTTCTTTCCTTTTCTTTTTCTTTCCTTTTCTTTTTCTTTCCTTTTCTTTTTCTTTCCTTTTCTTTTTCTTTCCTTTTCTTTTTCTTTCCTTTTCTTTTTCTTTCCTTTTCTTTTTCTTTCCTTTTCTTTTTCTTTCCTTTTCTTTTTCTTTCCTTTTCTTTTTCTTTCCTTTTCTTTTTCTTTCCTTTTCTTTTTCTTTCCTTTTCTTTTTCTTTCCTTTTCTTTTTCTTTCCTGCTCTTCCATTAATAAAATCTTCTAATGTCTTTGAACTGATATTTCTTTTGAAATGATTTGGATCTTCTGTCCTAATTTTTCAACTGGTGCACTCTCCAACCTTCATCAGGTCACCTTTATTGACAAATGATGACACTCATATTTTCCAATATGTACTTCTGGTCTTCGTTAGTTAAGAGCTTTGATTTTTTTTTTTTTTTTTTTTTTTTTTTTTCCCCCCTTAATTTAAAAAAATTTTCTAGTTATGAAAGATGGGTATAAAACTGTCAGTACCTATCTTAAGTTCCCTAAATAAATATAGGAAGCGTAGAAATGTGGGAGAAGATAGATTAGTCTGATAGTTTTAGCCTTAAATAACCCATAAAGGTTGATATGCCATTAAACAAAGGATCCAAACCTACATATATATATATATATATATATATATATTGAGAGAGAGAAAGAGCTTGGGGTTTTTCCAAGAAACACACACACACACCTGTTTCTTGGAAAATAAGTTTGTAATCAAATTTGTAAAATATTGATTTTTATTTATCGGCAGTGAAGATATCTATTTCTGTTTGAGTGTTTATAGATAGGATAATTAATTGTTGATTTTTCAAAGAATCTTAAATCTTTTATCTCGGCTAAAATAACTAAGTACCTTCTTCATTGTTTTCAAATAAAGTAAATATGTATATATAAGTTGGCGACCATAGTCGAGGATAACCCAAAGGCTCCCTTTTCAATAGCTACTGTACTGAGGTGTAGGGAGGGTGCTATTCTTTTCCCTGGATTGCTCCACTTTACCCTGATACATACCTTGTAATGCTGAGTGTTAAGCAAGGAGGTATCAAATACTTTTTTTTTTTTTTTCTTTTGAGTCTTTATGACTCAACCTGGGATTGGACCCAGGTCTCCCAGACCATTGGCAAACACTCTACCCACGAGGCCAACAGCTACATGAAACCGAGTTGTGAGTTTCTATCATATATATACACACACACACATTTTATCCTATTTTATACTTTAAAAATTTAGTGATTGCGTTCCGCTTTCTTGTGCATAGAGCACTATATTCTACTAATTTAGAACAATTTCGGTGGTAAATATTCATGGTAATTGTATGAAGTTCTTTTTTTTTTTTTTTTTTTTTTTTTTTGTAGTGTGCAGTTTTACCTATAAATCATAACTTCAAGATTTTGCACCTTATAGAAAACTATTGAGTGCTTGATACCTTGTAAAACTGATTTTTGTTTTTATCATCTTATTTTGTACTGGAAAAATATTCTAATAACAGTCAGTATTTTTGTGTATAGAGCTCTGTAAAAAATTCTAATGATTAAATTTTAATCTTTACATTGTGTGAGAGAGAGAGAAATTCATTTTAGTTCTGGTTCTCAAACTTTGATTGAATCTATAAAAGGTATCTAACATTGATCTCTGACCTATTAGCATAGAAATTTATTTCTTACTCTAATATACAAAGCTTTTGGAGAAATTCGTTCTCAGAGGGTTTTTTTTTTTCTTTACTTTTGTCTGTATTTCTTTTCTACTTTGGATTTAAATTTAACTTTGAATATTTATTTTGTTAAAAGAAGATCCTTTACTATGTGTCCTCTGATGTGAAAAAAAAACAAAACAGAACCAGACTTTTTTTTTTTTTCAACATTAAAACACTAGATATTTCTTAGAATTTTTCCCTGTACCAGGTTAACAATTATGACAGAAAATATGTAAAAAGTAATCATTCTAATTTTGTTATATTTGTTTCTTGAAGTAAACAAGTTAGAATTAAAAAAAAAAAATTGTTTGTTTTTAAATGTGGTGTATTAAAAATGGGCTGTATTTACCAATACAGAAATGAACAATGAATGAAACTTTTTTTTTTTTTTTTTTCTTTAAATACTTCCTTCATCATTCAACACATTCCAATGAGTTTTTGATTGGTTGAAGTTCCTGAAGCTTTTTGATATGAAGTAAAACTGCACCTCTGTATTTTAATGTCCTCATATCTGTAACATTAATTTTCTGTTTAGGAGATTAGATGCCCAATCCTGTGTCTTTTATTTTTTTATAATAAAAACTTTGGATCAAAAAAAAAAAAAACTGGTTTCGTACTTTTTTTTCTTATTGGTACTAGTTTTAATTTAGACTATTCTAACCCTATAAATAAGTAAAGTTGGCAACCATAGTCGAGGGTGACCCAAAGGCTCCCTTTTCGATAGCTACTACACCAAGGTGTCCACTCCTTTTCCTGGATTGTGCCACTTTACCCTTGATCCAACCTTATAATGCTGAGTGTTAAGCAAAGAGGCATCAAGTATCATTTTTAGAGTCTTTGGTATGACTCAACCTAGGGTTGAACCCAGGTCTCCCAGGCCATTGGCGAACACTCTAACCCTTATGCCAATGTACGCTCTAACCCTATAAATACTACTGCCCTATTTATCGAATATTTACAAAGATCGCTATATTTATATTTTACATAAATGAGAACTTTTTTTTTTTTTTTTTTTTTTTTTTTTTAATTTAAAAAAAATTTTTATTTTTAAATTTAAAAAATTTTTTTTTTTTTTATATATGAATATTCACGCCAATATTGTGAGGAATCCCCATGGCGTACTGGCTAATATAATGGACTGTGGCATTGCCCAGTCTTACTCATACTTTCACTTGGGAAAGGTTTGAACCTGCTTATCCTTCCCAGTTAGGGTGGTAGGGTTTAATGTTAAAAGTAAAGTTGGCAACCTTAGTCAAGGGTGACC
>CAUZXS010005177.1:10000-17500 GCA_963585895.1 Sepioteuthis lessoniana | reverse complement strand
GTAGGGCTGATCAATTATAATCACTGGTGATTAATAAAAACAAAAGTCTTTGTCATCAATGATTTATCACACATGCCCACACACACTCAAGTGAATCGATAAAGCTGTACTCTGATGAGTGGTGATTTGATGAATTTTTATTTGAAATCTTAATTCTATATTTGCTACTTGTAATTGATATTCACCACAAATTAAGTATTTTAGCAATAAAGAAAATTTTATTGAAATATAAATTTATAAATATATAAAAACATGAAAAAAACAAAATATTCTCTGAAATATATTTATTTATATATAATTGTCAATGTTTAACGTTTCGGGCGTTTGTTAAACCATTTTCGAGGCAATATTGAAATGCGATGTATCATTCAGATGAAAAAAAACATCAGAATATTTATCCTAAATTTCAAAATTTTGTGATATAATCAGTGTTTGAAATAAAAAAAAAAAAATAAATAAATGAATAAAAAAGACATTTGCTATAGATTTAAAAAAAAAATTAAATCTTTTAAAAGAACTAAGAATTTTAAGAAAAATTTAAGAAATAACGTGTGTAGTTAAGAAAAAAATATTGACCTGAATTTGGTTTAACAAGTAAACGAAACCTTGACCGATAATCATGTATATAGATAAATATATACAAATTGTGTTCATTTTTTTTTTTTTTTGTATTTTTCAATCTTCTTATAAAATACACGCGTGTATGTATGCATGTGTGTGTGTGTGTGTATATATATATATATATATATATATATATATATATATATATATATATATATCTTATTGGTCTATGCAAACTTATGAAAGTATATGTTGTCTTCTCTCTGAAGAGAAGTATATATTTTTAAAAAAATGGTTCACTGTTAATTCTGTTTTTGATTGGTAGAAAAAGATTTCATTCAAGTGTGTGCTTCTTTTTTTTTTTTTTCCTCCCCCGCTTCTCTTTGGATTTTGAGTGATTAGAGAAAATTTAAAGAATTGTAATTAGATTTGAAATCTGATTAACCTATGACAAAATGAGATTTTTAAATCCTCAGGAAAATCTCAGTGGTTTTTCAAATAATCCAAAAGTTTTTACTGACAAACTTTTCTTTTTCAGTTTTAAGATATTTTTGAGTTTGATTAAATATCCTTTTACTTAGTATGTTAATTCATTGAAAAATCTGTGAATCCTTTTGAAATATGTTTTGGTTTGTGTGTGTGTGTGTGTGTGTGATATATAATCTCTAATTGGCTTCAGTGGTCCCTTTTAGAATAGTTCTCTAAGATATTCCTCTTACTTGTCTGTGTCCATCTCCTCTCCACTTATATTATTCATATGGCTTTGAGTGTTTGTTTTGACAGCATTATTTTAAGTTGCTTGTTAATGGCTAATTTAAAAAACTTTAGTCTAATCAACTAATTAAAAAAAACAAAAAATAAAACTGAATTTATTTTAAATATATATTTTTATTGAATTTTTGAAGGCATTATTTTGCTAAATTAAAAAAAATGTCCTGTTCTTGAAGATTGCTTTTTGAATTTGTTAAAAATTGATTTTGGGTAGGTGAATGGAAACTTTTTTTAAACCAAACTGTTTTTTTATATATATTGTTTTATTTATTTACTTTTTGCTTAGATTTTAAAATAGTCAAAACCTGATTTTTATTTTGCCTGACATTGAATTTTTTTTCTCAGCTGGTCAAAACAAAGACCCCATATATTCATCAAATGAAAAAGGAATCTTTTTCGTTTTGATTATTCAACTAATTTTGGGAGGGAACGGTTTGACCCCTGGTATAATCACAATTTTTTTTGTATTTTTTTTTTTTTGTACTTTAAAAGAAAAACTTAACTTTGGAATTGGTAGGGAAAAAAAAAGAATTCAAATATTCAACTAGTACAGGTTGAATAAATTTACCAAGTTTATTTCATTGGTTTAAGTTTTTGTTTTGTCACCCTTGACAAGATCGTTCATGATTCAGAACTAATTCCAAGATTGGGATTTGAAAATTTGAATGGCGGGGTGAGGTGCTTCATTTTTATTTATTTTAAATTATACTTAATTTTGCTTTTTATTTATTTCTTCATATGTGAGTCTTTTATCTAAAATATAGGCTGACTATTGTCTTGGGCAACTCAGTGGCTCCCTTATCAATAGCTACAACACCAAAGTGTAGTGGAGGGTGCTACTCCTTTCATTGGATTGCTCCACTTACCCTTGATCCATGTCTTATAATTCTGAGTTAAGCAAGGAATCATTAAGTACCTTTTTTTTATTCTTATGACTTGACCTGTGATTAAACCCCAATCACCTGGACCATTGGTGAACATTCTAACCATTATGCTAATAGACCTGTGTGTGAGTGTGAGCAAGTTTGAGTTTGCTTTGAAATTTATTCCTTTCCTATTTGTCTTGAAAGTATTATATCTTGTTATACTATAGACTAGACTTTTTCGATAGCTTCTGTACCTGTTAAATTTTCTGTTGAATGTATCCTTTGAATTTTTTCGATTAATTTTGGCTGACCAAAAAATCATTTTGTTGCTGTTAAGTATCTTAAAAAATAAATCAAACTTAATCTAAATAGAATCAATTCTTGATTTAAATGAGAAAAATTCTTAAAATGAAATTCAAAAAGATTTTTTTTTTTTTTTTTTTTTTTTTTTTTTTTTTTTTTTTAAACAAAAAAAAAAAACTTAGATGTTGATTCTTGCAAGATAAATTTTGTAAGAATATAGCAAAAATTTTAAAGTATTTTTTCAATCTTTTAATTTTCTTTGTCATTAGAAAAGAAGTTTTTTTTTTATTTTTTAAAATTCAATTTAATTCAAACAATTCTTTTTGTCTAATATTTGAATATTCTGATATTTTTGTCTATACAGAAAAATTTTAAGTCAACCAAATTATTTAAAGTTTTTGTCTCCTGATGTAATTACATTTTCCATAAATTGAAATTAGATCATTCTTTAAGATTTTCACTTCTTTTTTTTTCTTTTGTGTGTGTGTGTGTGTGTGTTCCTAATTTGACAAACAATAAATACATCTTAAAATGAATTCAACATTTCTAATTTAACATCCTAAAAAATGTGATAGCATTTCTCAGATTTACATTTAAACTGTGTAAAGCTTTTCATTTTAATTTTAAGAATGACCAGTGCAAAGTTTATAAGATCTGTTTTTGCAAATATAATTTATTTTTTTTTTCTGATTCTGTTTTGAAACTTTAAAACAATGAAGGATTTGATTTAAATTTTTTTTTTAATTAAGTAAAATAGTACATCTTGAAAATAGTACAGGTTGATGTATAAAAGATTGAATAAAAAGAAAAAGATATTTCAAAATAGGAAAAAATGTTAAGTTCTAATAGCATTCTAAAATGTACTAAAATATTTTAAATGTCATTTTCCAAAATGCTTTTCTCTCGAGGTGTATATATATATATATATATATATAGCAAGACAGTATAGAAAATTAGATTGACATGTTTCATTATAAGGTTCAGATGAAGTTATTTTTATTGTGGAACAATTAATTTTCTGCATTGTCTTTTTGTTCCCCATACAATCAGATTTTATTCCAAACTTTCTTATATATATCTAGGCTGGAGCAATCCTAAAGAGCATATATATATATATATATATATGATGATACATGTTTTGCTATATGGATAGCTTCTTCAGATAGTGAAACATGTCAATTTAATTTTTTTGTAGTCTCTTTGCTTATACAATTAAATTTCATTCCAATCCTTATCCCTTTTATATATATATATATATATATATATATATATAAATGTTTGTGTGTGTGTGTGTGTATGTATATATATATGTATGTAT
Source organism: Sepioteuthis lessoniana (assembly GCA_963585895.1). Taxonomy (NCBI): domain Eukaryota; kingdom Metazoa; phylum Mollusca; class Cephalopoda; order Myopsida; family Loliginidae; genus Sepioteuthis; species Sepioteuthis lessoniana. The sequence continues at coordinate 13,681 of CAUZXS010005177.1, read as the reverse complement.
GTGTGTGTGTGTATGCTTTTAGTGGAATAGTATTATGATATACTCCCTATTTTGACTGTCAATGTTTGGGCTTGAATGATTTTTTTTTTACCCCTTTCAAACCACTTCAGCATATATTCCTATTGTTTAAGCTTAATGAAACGTTTTTTGTATGACTGTATATTTACAAGAGGAAACTAGATATAATTATAAAATGCTAAATGTGTGAGTACAAGTGTTGACATAACCTCTCTGACTAGTGTGTGTGTGTGTATGTGTGTGTGTATGTATGTATGTATATATATATATATATATATATATATATATATATATATATATAACAAACTTAGCTAGTCTGCTACCAGCAAAACATCCAAAGTAAAGCTCATCATGAGAATTGATATTGTTATTGCAAATGAACTACAATGAGTAACTTCCTAATCAGCACTTTTATCCCAGGTTCACCCACACAAGTTTTTTTTGTTTGTTTTTTCTGATTATTTCTTTATAAAAATGTGAAACTTTAATAATTCAAGTTTTAGAAAAAGAAAATTTGTCTTAATTCATTTTATCATTAAATTCTCCATTTTATTTTTGAAAACTTAAAAAAAAAACTGTTTCCATAGATCTCTCTCTCTTCCATTGCTATCACACTATCATATATATATATATATATATATATATATATATATATATATATATATATATATCTCTTTGTCTTTTAATCTTTCTGTTCTGTTATAACTCTCAGCCTTTTCATCTCTCCTACATGAATTTCTCTTTAACAATTTTTTTTTTCTTCCTCAAACCAGGCTAAATCTTTTAAATAATATAAAACAGTTTTTTGTCATCTTTTGCAGTTTTAATTTAGAAAGAAAACTTTCTTTACTAATGTTGTTTTTTTTGGGGGGGGTTCTTTTTCAAGTAATCACCATTATTCCTGAAATTTGAAGTTTCATACCGTGTTTTATAAAATCAACCCAATAAAATTTTCTTTGGCTTAAAAATTTTTCTTCAATATCAACATTTTGTAATTTATCTACAAAATTTTTGTTTTATTGGATCCAGAATTTTAGTGCGTTTTCTGGATTAGATCTTTCAATTTTAAAAAAATAAAAATTTTTAACTCCAATTTCATTTCTTTTAAATTGATACTTCTTTTTACTGCTATTTGTCATGAGTTTTTTTGGTAGCTTTGAATTTTATGTCATTGAATTTTGGATATTTAGTAAAAACTTTTTTTCACTTTGAGGAAAACCAGTAAAATTACATGTTATAATTGTAGTAATTTTTGAATTGCTTTTTTTTTTTTTTTTTTTTTTTTTTTTAAGTTATAAACAGTCAATAATCTGTGATTACTAGATGTGTCACTGCTGAACTATAAAAAATTTCTTATCCTTTGTACATTAAGCAACAGAAATATATTCAGAATTATTTTACTTACATCTAATATCGACTAAGTCATTCTTGGTTTCCTTGTTGATTAGTCTTTCCACCCTCAAAAATTCTTAACTTTTTTTCCAATTGACTTTGGTCATTTTTGTTTAAGACACATGTTCTTTTTTTTTTTTTTTTTTTTTTTTCCCCCCCCACCATTTGTAAACTTTAACCCGACTCAAAAAATGAATTGCTTAATAAATTCTTGTTTGAAATAAGTTTTAGATTTAAATGCAAAATGGAGGAAAGCAAAAAGTTTTCACAATTAAACATTTTTCTAAAAAAAGAAAATTAAAATTTCTTAAATTCTAGTTTTAAGGAAAAATATTGATAGTTGATAATGTATGAAGTTGTAAAATTCTTTTTCCGTTTAACATGTCATAGGAAATAAGAATTTGGCATAATCTGAAGACCTGAAAGTAAAAACTGTCTAAAACCTGAAATGTTCACAAAAATAATAAACTGACTCGTCTAAAAATAAAAATTGTAAAAATGGAAAAATCTGGATTCATATTGACTGAAATTTTTTCTTTTTTCATCTAAAGAATTTTAAAAAAAAAGCAATTTTTTCAATTGAAATTATAAGATTTATAGTTCTTTTAAAAAAGAAAGTATGAAACAAAAAAACTTGAACCATTTTTTTTATTATTGCCACAAATTTTAATGACACTTGAATGGCTAAGAGACGCAGTGGAAATGATTATTTTTCTTGATTATTGTCAAAATTCCCTCTGTTGTGGTGAGAATTTTCTTTAAAGAAAATTTGCAGGAATACCAAAAAAGTGGGAAATTTCTTAGAATTTTTTCTTTCTTGATTTGATATCCTAATTTGTGATCAGTCCTTTGCTAATTGATATTGTAAATATAATCATAAATTTTCCCAACTTGTCATAAACTACATTAGTTGTTATAATTCTTTTTTTTAATGTCACCTCTTTGTTTGTTTGTGTGTGTGTGTATATATATATATATATATATATATATATATATATATATATATATATATATATAATTTTATTTTGATCAATATTGTATTATCATCATTAGCAGCAGATATGTTTTATAAAAACAACCTTCAGTTTTTCTTATTTAAATCTTCATTTTAATTTACATTTGACAAATTTTGAATGAAAATAATTGGATTTGAATTAAATATTTATTCATTTATATAAAAATTTCGTTCAAAGGACCTTACTCGGTGAAATATTTAAGAAGAATTTTTGATTTTAGGTTTAAAGAATTTTGATTATTCAGATAATGATCCAGACAACTTTGTATTATATATATGTGCGTGTGTGTTTTTAGAAACATGAGCGTAAATATTTTTAAATGATTAAAAGGATTTTAGAATATTTTAATCATTTCTAAGATATTTTATTTTGCTCTTGCTTTTAAAAACAATAGTTAAATTTTATACTGACCACAAGATCTTTTTATTTATATATATTTAATGTGTGTATGTTTTTTCATCTCCTCGTGTTAGTTTCATGATTAAAAGTTGGATATATTTTTAGAAAAATCAATCTTCAGATGAAAGATGCCTTTATATTTCATAGAAAGATTGTATTTATTTTTTCTGATTATGAGGTGAGAAAAAATCTATTTTAGGTTTTATCCTGCTCAACTGGCCAGTATTTAAACACTTTTTTGATTTTAAGAAAAAAATATTAAAACTTGGTTTCTTCACTGATATATATAACATAAATAAGTTCATTATCAATATTTCTATAAAAAGTTAATTTTTCACTTAATCAGAAAAAAACATGATTTGATTATTTATCACAGAACATTATATAATAAAAACATTATTAGGTATTATTCATTTCCAAACTCTACAGTTGGGGGGAAAAAAAAAATTAGACCTAATGTTGTATAATGTTCTATGATAATCAAAATCCTATTTTTTTCTGATTAAGTAAAAAATTAATTTTTTATAGAAATAATACCTACTTATAAGAAATTGAACAGTTTGCTTCTAATTGCTGGGATCTGAGTTAAAATAGGAACCAAATTTTATTGTAATAAACATAGGGTGTGTGTATATATATATATATATATATATATATATATATATATATATATATATATATATATATATATATATATATATATATATATTTATTTATTTATTTATTTATTTATTTATTTATTTATTTTATATATATATATAATATCGCAAAATGAATAGGTCCACTAAGATTTGTATTTTTTTAAGAATTATTTCGTTCTTACATACTTGTGTTTCCAGCTTGTTGCTTTCGTCAG
>CAUZXS010005177.1:0-7500 GCA_963585895.1 Sepioteuthis lessoniana | reverse complement strand
GGAACTGTCGGACTACCTACACAGATTTGTTTATAGTGGTGAAGGTTTGTGTTGAACCAGCTACACATTTTGGATAAGATGATAACAGAAGAAGGGTGTACCAATGTGCCTCAGATTCTTCTGAGAATCATTCTTCGGATTTTGAATTCAGAGCTTTTCCTTCTAGACCAAATGCCCTACCAAAACTAGAGCCCAATATGCCTTCTATTTTATATACACACACACACACACACACACACACACACACACATTTTGTTTTATTGGATAAGTTTGACTTCCAAAATGCAATTTTTTCCCAAGCAGTTGTTGTCCGAGTTCTACTATATGGATGCCAACTAAGCGTTTAGAGAAAAAGCTAGACGAGATTAGCATATGAATGCTATAAGCTGTATTAAATAAATCCTAGAAGCAACATCCCACAAAACAGTAGCTGTATAGACACCTACCTTCAATCTCTAAAAACAATCCAAATGAGACTTGTGGGACACTACTGGAGAAGTAAGGACAAACTTATAAGCAATGTTCTTCTATGGACCCCTTCACACAGATGTGAAAATGTTGGATGACCAACATAAACTTATCTACAACACCTCTGTACGGACACAGGATGTAGTCTTGAAGACCTGCTGTAAGTAATGGATGATAAACAAATGGCAAGAGAGGGGAAAACCGTGTTAGCAGTATGAGATGATGATATGATTTGGCAGGTTTTATCTGAAGATTGTATATTTCCCCTAATATATTGAGACTTACTGTCATGAAGAAGTAAAAGATTTTTTTTTTTTCTGGGTGTATTATACAGCATTTTCTGATTTAAGAAAAAATGTTTTTTTACAATTTTTTATTTATATGCAGCATCCTTGTAAATGGCTGTAAAAAGTAAAGTTGGCGAACTTAGTCGAAGGTGACCCGAAGGCTCCCTTTTCGATTGCTACTACACTGAGGTGTAGGGGAGGGCGCTACTCCATTCCCTGGATTGAGCCACTTTACCCTTGATTCTTACCTTATAATGCTGAGTGTTAAGTCAGGCGGCATCAAGTACCATTTTTGAGTCTTTGGTATGACGCGACCTGGGATTAAATCCAGGTCTCCTTACCATTGGTGAACACTCTACTCGAGCGCTCTCTCCTACACCTTGGTGTCGTGGCTATTGAAAAGAGAGCCTTCTTGTCATCCTCAACTACGGTCACCAACTAAATGGCTGTAGACAGTTAAAAACCATCAAAATTCTAAACTCCTCAAATGTTTCCTCTTCATTTGATCCAGATTTACATTCACTTTGTAAACGAGAAAAAAGAAAAATTCAAAAATTTCCTACTTCCTTCCTTGTCTTATTTTCTTATGACAAACATACACATTATCCTACCCACATGAAAGTGTGTGTGTATATATATATATATATATATATATAATGTGTGTGTGTGTGTCATCCACCGACACTGTTTTGTGTATCACCACTGTTCAGTGTGGCTAGACTCGTAGGATACTTCAAGCTGGGATTGAAACCCGAAAACTTTTTTTTTTTTTTTTTTTTTTTTTTTTTTAATAGAATTCGATATTCAGGATAGAGCCAAATAATTATTGAAATATTCGGCAATAACTGAAGATGATTTTTTTTTTTTTTTTTTAAACCTGACGATCAAGTGGTAGTCGTAGTAAACAGTTGTGATAGCTGATTTTAAACATTCTTTTTAGGTTTTAAATAATTGTTTTTAATTATTACCCTATATTTTGTATGTGAATATAAACTATTCTGAAGATCTTTTTTTTTTTTTATTCATGATAATGTGCCAACATAAAAAAAATTTCTTTTTATTTTTTGATAAACCATCTTCAGGGCAAAATATAACAGATGCTAAATGTTTCATTCGAAAAACATTTTCATAGAAAAAAAAAAAAAAAAGTGAATAGCATTTCATTTTAAAACATTGAAGTCACTTTTTTTTTAATTCTCTCTCTCCAAAAGAGCATGTTTGTTTTTATATATATATATATATATATATATATATATATATATATATACTTTTTGAATTTTTAAGATTTTCAGAAATAACATCTTTTTTAGTTTAAGAATTTTCAGTCTGATATGAGGGTCGTTAAAAAAAAAAGAAGTTGTAAGCCTTACCAAGATTTTAAAATTGTCGTACATCTCTCTCTCTTTTATATGGGTCTCACCTTCACAGAAATTAAGGCTGAAATCTCAATTGGTTTTTCTAGTCTTATGAAAAATGGAAGTGTGTTGACACAACAATCATGTTCTATGTTCTTTTTCTGGGTGAGGCTTAGAACTTCTTGAACTCTGTGTTTTTATATATATATATATATATACACCCCCCCCATAAACGTCGATTCAATATTTAACCTCTATTAAGAAAAATATTTTGAATGTTTATTTTTCATCTTTTATTTCAATGCAAGCAGTCCCTTCCTATTTGTAAAACTGGAGCAGCACAATCTTTCTACTCCAATTTTCTCCATTAGACCTTGTATTGGACTAAAACTTAGTAAATATCTCTTTAATAACCTATAAAATCTGTGTTCTTTTTATATAGCTTTTGTAATTATTGAGTTTTAGTCCATCTACTAAAGAGGTGTGGTAATCTTTTCAGCTTGATGGACTTTTTTTTTTTTTTTTTCTTCAACCTCCTGCTCCCCCTCCCCCATGCCCCCCCCCCATATTCACTGACTCTATCTTCTGCCTTAATTGCCTTATTGTTGTCAAGAGTGTCTCTGGTGAGAACTTCCTCCTCTGTCCAAACATTTGTTTTTTGTTGTCTTCTGGGCCAGCTCGTCCATGTAAACTTGTACTCACCTCCAGGTAAATCCACTCAATAAAGAAAAAAAGATTTTTACCTTTTATCTCTTTTCTCTCTCTTTTGCTCTCTCTCTGTTAACATCTCAGTCTCTTGTTTACCCACTCTCTCTCCTTTTTAGTCTATCTGTTTGTCTTTAATATACTGCTGTCTGTGTCTTCATTTTATTATTAGATTTTCACTTTCTCTCTTATTCACAATATCACCTTCTTGAATAAATATATATATATATATATATATATATATATATATATATATATATATATATATATATATATATATATAATATATATATATATATATATGAAGTTGGTGACCGCAGTCGAGGGTGACCAGAAGGCTCCTTTTACAATAGCTACTACCCGAGGTGTAGAGGACGACGCTGCTCCTTTCCCTGGACTGCTCCACTTTACCCTAGATACGTACCTTCATATCACTGAGTGTTAAGTAAGGAGGTATCAAGAACCATTTTTGAAGTCATTGGTATGACTTGACCTGGGATTGAACCTCGGTCTCCCAGACCATTGGCGAACACCCTACCCTCTAGCCCAATGTGCCGATTTTTAGAATGAAGTAGTTGAGAAAGCCTAACCCTTAAAATTAAACCACCAAAAATACTATATTTTAATCCCTACCCCCTAATACTTACACTCTTGTTTAATCATTAACTTTTATGTGAAAAAATAGCTTAAAGATATATTTCTCTGCATTAACTTTGATTGGCTGAATTTCCTACTTGATAACATTGAAGAAAATAAATATTATACACCTAAAACTTATGTCATTATAAATGTGTGTGTGTGTGTGGGTGGGTGTGTAATTGTGCATAAGCCGATAGCAAAATGGTAAAAATATTTTACACTGCACATTTACTTTTCATTATAATTGTGATCTGTTAATTATTTTAATTAAATTGATCAAAATGAAGCTAAAAGCTATATCGAGCAATAGACTTCATAATCTGTGTGTGTGTAATATATATATATATATATATACACACACACACAAACATTGGCTTTAATGTCTTTCTACCAATTACAAGATTTGTCTCCTTGTTATTGCTTTATGATTTGCCACATATCGTATATCCTTTTCTCTTTATCTCGCCTTGTGAGTTGTTAGAAAAAAAAAGCATCAAGACTGAAACTGTATTTTCCGAGATGAAAATGAACAATGACTGAAGCATTAATTTTCCTCAAAATAGTCCTTTTGGCATCCAGTATACTGAATCCAGTGACTTTTCCATTTGTCCAAGCTCTTGAAATTCCTCTACTGATATAGTGCTCAGCTTTGCTTTTGAATTTCTTTTAACGTCCCTCAAATCTTGCTTGCAAAATGAATTTTCTGTTTAGAATGCTGGTTGCTGCACTTGCATAATCCTGTGTTTCACCTAAAACTACTGATTCAAAAGTATCAGGAATTAGCACTGACTCGTGTGGATAGACATCATGACTTTAGTTTAAAAGTTTTTCAGCTGCACAAGCATCTTAGAGTAAATTTCAAAATTGAAAGATTCAGTCCTGCTGTTTTTTGGTTTTTTATCAAATTGCATAATTCTCACTCCAAGCGGCCAACGCTAAATGCTTTTCTGGTTGTGGACATATACCTACACCTTCCACTCATCCACCTGAACTAATATCACCACCGACCTAAATGTTTGATGCCTTACAATCCAAAATATAAACTGCTGCTTTTTTTTTTTTTTTTTTTTTTTTTTTTTCTGACTCTGTTTAACATTCTGTTCTGCATAGTGGACTTTGTGGATTTGAGGATCACAAAACTATTGAAATAATTGAGTGTCTTGGATTTTACAAGTATCTGTCATTCAACCTGTTTGGTGGGTGGTGAGGGAAGATCGTTTTGTTTGTTAGAGATAGAAACCCGGATGTTGATTGTGAAACTTCAAGGCCAGTACCTGACTGAGACTTGTTAATGCTTTTTCTCTGGGTCCTCTTTCTCTTTGCTCTCTCATCTATTGAAGACTTCTCTATTTTGTTTCATTACTCTCTCTCATCGTGTCTTCATCTCTATCTATCTATTATATATATATATTATATATATTATAATATTATATATATATATATATATATATATCTCGTTATTTTTCTGGTTTTTTTGTCTACTTATTTGTTTTATCAGGGTTTTTTTTTTTATCTCTCTCTCCATTTTTTCCTTCTGCTTATCTTGATTTTTATCTCTCTGTCTCCTCTATATCTTTTAAATGTTTGTGTGTGTGCATATATATCTAGAGCGAGAGAGATGATAAAAATATATATATTTTTATCTCTGTCACCTCTCTATTTTTTTTTTTTTTTTTTTTTTTTTTTTTTTTAGCTGTTTCAGTGTGTGGGGATATATATATATTATATATATATTAATATATATATATATATATCTCACACACACTTTTCTATATCTCTTTAAATCTCTCTCTTTCTGCCAACCCTTTGAAAATCAAAATTCCAAAATTCCAGTCTTTGTTTTCAAGATGTTTCCCAATCTTGCATAAAGGACTCTCTCTTTGATCCCTCAACCTCTACCCTCTCCAAACTGCACCTTTCTGAGGGGAGAAACTGTGTAAGGGGTGTGGTTGCAGCACATGGGATGGAAGCACTGATGGGTTTCTTGGAAAGCTCCACAACTGCTCACTGTTCCGATCAACACTGAGCTCCAGATGTCGGGGAATTACGTTTATTCTTGACAAAGGTTTCAATTGAAAAGAAAAATGTAACTTTCTTGTCTGTGTTACAAACCTTGAATATTAACCTTTGACTTCACAAAAGAACTAGCAATTGTTTATTAGAGTCTTGTGTGTTTGCAGGATATATTTTGTAAGGTGTCCTCTCTGCGTACTTCACTTTTACTAAATACCTTGTAACCTTTCCATGAAGCAAACACTGACTACCTAGGCTTACTATTACTCCCTTTAGCAGTTTGACTATCACTTTGGACATACAATTCTGACTCTGATGCACACAGACATTGCTTTTTACTAAATTTAAATTAAAATCTTAGTAAACATAACTTTTTGAATAGATATGTAGAAGTCTCTCAGTCGACATATTTGGCTGAAGGTTTGGATCATCAATGGTCTCTGGTCGACGTCATGGATATCCATTCTGTTGAGGTATTATTAGTTTGACAAATGTAATTCCTCTCACGAATAAAAATACAAACAAGGTGTACTACACAATCCAACATGTTTTATTGCCAGAACAAAATAATGGAAAGAGAGTACATGAACTAATGCCAAAAAAAAGTCTTAAGTTCTTAATCGTACTTGTGTATTTACTCAACATGGGCAGGATTTGACGCACAAGTAATATTTTTGAATGAAATAAAACTGTTTTTTAAATTCCGTTTTCCTTCTAGATTGCTTGCCAAACCAAAGTTAAAGATCTTCTTTCCTATGCTCTCTCTCAAGCCTATCTCTCTATCTTCTCAATCCTTGCTCTCTCTCTCTCATAGCCTCTTGCCTCTTCTCTCTCATAAGCCTCTTGCTCTCTCTCTCATAGCCTCTTCTCGCTCTCTCTCTCCTTGCTCGCTCTCTATCTCTACTCGCTCATACCTCTCTATCTCTTCATAGCTCTAGCTCGCTTCATCTCTCTCATCTTAGCTCTGCTCCTATATCTCTCTCTGCTCTTACACTCTTCTTATCTCTCATGATCTCGCTCTCTCTCAAGCTCTTGCTCCTCTCTCTCTATTCAACCTCTTGCACGCTCTATCTCTCTCTCATAGCTCTTGCTCTCTCTCATCTCATATCATCTAGCTCTCTTCATAGTCATGCTGCTCTCTCTCTCTCTCTCTATAGCTCTGCTCGCGCTCTCTCACTCTCTCTCATCAGCTCTTGCTCGCGCTCTCTCTCCTCTATCTCTCATAGCCTCTTGCTCGCTTCTCTCTCTCACTCTCCTCTCATAGCCTCTGCTCGCGCTCTCTCTCTCTCACTCTCATGCACTTGTCGCGCTCTCTCTCTCTCACTCTACATCGCCTCTTGCTCGCTGCTCTCTCTCTCTCTCTCTCATAGCCTCTTGCTCTGCTCCTCTCTCTCACTCTCTACTCTCAATCTCTCTCTTCTCAAGCTCTTGCTCTCTCTCTCTCACTCTCTCTTATCCTCTCTCTCTCTTCGCTCTTCTCTCTCTATAGCCTCTTCGCTCGCGATCTCATCTCTCTCTCTCATAAGCCTCTTGCTCGCGCTCTCTCTCTCTCTCATCTCTCTCATAGCCTCTCGCTCTCTCTCTCCTCTCATATCCTCTCTCTCAGCTCTCTACTCGCTCTTCTCTCTCTCACTCTCTCTCTCTCTCTCTCTCTCATAGCCTCTTGCTCGCGACTCTCTCCTCTCTCCTCCTCATAGCCTCTTGCTCACGCTCTCTCTCTCTCATAGCCTCTTGCTCGCGCTCTCTCTCTCTCTCTCTCATAGCCTCTTGCTCAGCGCTCTCTCTCTCTCTCTCTTCTCTCTCTCCTCTCTCTCATAGCCTCTTGCTCGCGCCCTCTCTCTCTCTCTCTCTTCATAGCCTCTTGCTCGCGCCCTCTCTCTCTCTCTCATAGCCTCTTGCTGCGCTCCTCTCTCTCTCTCTCATAGCCTCTTGCTCGCGCCCTCTCTCTCTCTCTCATAGCCTCTTGCTCGCTCCGCCCTCTCTCCTCTCTCTCTCTCTCATAGCCTCTTGCTCGCGCCCTCTCTCTCTCTCTC
>CAUZXS010005176.1:5000-22500 GCA_963585895.1 Sepioteuthis lessoniana | reverse complement strand
AGCGTAGCTTAGCGCAAGGTCGGACGTATAGTGCACCCGGTAAGAATCAAACTCTCTAATAATGATCAACTAACCTTGCTCTCTAACTATTTCTCATCGTTAGATGGCACAGTCGGCTGGAGCTGTAGAATACACCGACTGTATCTCTCCAGAAGTGAAAGACTCCCAACGAGTATCCTGATTATGATATTTAACAATCTGATGGTGAGGCTCCAGTAATGTTGGAGATTTGGGTCATGTGAAGTTTTCCTTCATTTCCATCGTACCTAGGTCCACTCTAATCTGGAGTGGTAGCAGCTGATAGGGCCCTGTCTATGGGTCAAATAGAACTGTTTGACATTTAAATAGAGTACATAACCTAAACTGAATTGTTTGAAATAGAACTTTTGATCATTTAACTGCGTGTAAACAAAAACTAAACTTATGCTAAATTGAATTGTCAGAAGTAGAACTGTTTGATCCTTTAACTGAGTGTAAACAAATGACTGAAGTTTAATCGAATTGTTTATGTTGAATAGCATTACATAAAAAACATTTACCTGTGTGTAAAACCATTTAACTGTGTGCGCAGAAAAAATGAGCTCAGTCTCATTTTTAAATCTTATCTACATAATGTGCTTTAGAAACCAAAGTAATATACATATATAAAAAGTATTGGGCATTAAATAACCTACAATGGTTGCTATGCCATAAAACCCAACCAAACCAAATTATATGTATTTAGTGTTTGCCAATGGGCCGGGAGACCTGAATTCAATCACAGGTCGAATCATACCAAAAACTTAAAAAATGGTACTTGATAGTTCCTTGCTTAACACAGGTAGAGATCAATGGTAAAGTGGAGCAATCCAGGGAATGGAGTAGCGCCCTCCCTTACACCTCGGTGTAGTAGCTATCGAAAAGGGAGCCCTCGGGTCACTCTCGACTAAGGTCGCCAACTTTACAGCTTTACACATATGTATAAAGAGGATTTGGCATTAAATGACCTACAATGGTTGATATGCCATAAAACCAAACAAAACCAAATTATATGTACTTAATATAATGTGTAAATAGGATTTGGCATTAAATAACCTACAATGGTTGATATGCCATAAAACCAAACAAAACAAATGCTCAACATTTAGCGCTTTAATTTTTGACATCTTAGGTGTTCTGGTTCTTTTCTGTTCATTAGAAGAAAGTGGGATATTAAAATCAACAAAAAAATAAAATGAATATACTATTATTTGAGAATTTACTGTCGAAAAGGAAGAATTTATTTTTTGGTGAGTCGACAAAACTTACCAACTATTTGATGCTAAGATACTGCTGGTTAAACATCTTTAGCGAATTAAGTCTTTTGTTATGAGTGGTCTTCCAATGGCGGCTAGAGGAAAACAATGACGATGATAGAGACAGCCCCTCCTATTTGTCAGCTGTGCAACGGGAATTCCATCTTTGTAGGGCAAAAAAAAAAAAAAAAGCGAAAAAAACGTGTAGACAAACAAAAACGTGTCGTTTTCATTTACTTAGTGAGAGAAGCCAATTATTATTTCGTAGACAATTCTTTGCATTTTTTTCTTTCTTCAATCTTTGTTGGTTATTCATTTTCTCTGCAACCCCGTCTCTAACAATTCCCCACCCCCCATTCTATTCTCCACTTTAATTTTTACATCATTTTTAACTGTTATCTGTGAGCTCCCCTTCAACAAGGCGTTTGTCTGGATACTGGCTTGAACTTTTGATTGACGTGTTAATTTTTGTATTTTCCTTGACTGTTTCTATCTTTTATTGGACGTCAAGCGTCCTCACCACCTCAAGTTTTGGAGACACTAAAGAAGTGCTTGATTTGACACTTCTGTGCCTTTTCGTCTCCTCTGACAAGAGGGCGTGGCTTGGTATATGGGCCGCAAAACTCGATTAAATAGTGCGTATTTTTTGTTTTGTTTTCTGCTTCGTTTTTTTTTCTTGTTTTTTTTTTTTTCTTTTATTCTTTTCGGTAAAAGTTGTTTTTCCTTTTTACTTAAGCATTGCATTTCTCTCATTATTTTGCCCTCAATAATTCGAAACTTTGCATTTTTCTTTTTTTCCTTTTTTTTTTTTTTTTTAATCCTTATCTCTAAATTCATTCCTATCGTTCATAAATTACATTGTACTATGATTTTCCTCTGTATTTTTTCCCGGTCTTTCTTTGTCTGCTTTTCATAATTATCGCGGATTTTTTTTTCTCTCGCTTTCTTTTTCTTTATGTTTCTATATTACAGTCTTCTGTTCATTTCTTTTTTCTTTTATTACCAATTTTTTTCTGTTCTTTTCCCTTTTCTTCCTCTTTCTTTTCCTTTCTCTTCCCTCTCTTTGTTTTCCTTTCTTTTTCAGTTTTTCTTTTATTCTGTGTCGCTTTCTTAGCTTTTTATTTCTCTCTCTTTCCTCCTTCTCGCTCTCTCGCACTAACTTCTGTCTTTTATTCTTGCTATTTAATATGTCTCCCTCTCCCCCTTTCCTCTCTCTCTCTCTCTCTCTCCTTCTCGTATTCTTTCATGCTTTCTGTTTTAATTTTTACACTCTTTTTTTTACCTTTCTCTTTCCTCACTATAACTTTGCAATCTTTCCTTTTCTCTCGTTTTTTTTCACTCACATAAGTGTTATAAATTGTCTGTCTCTCTCTTTCTCCTTCTTTTTTACTCCTTCCTTTTCTTTTGCTTTCTTTTCTTTTTATAGTTTCCAATATTCTTGCTTTCTATAATGTAGTTGAAAAGCATCTGTTTTTATTTTTAGATTCCTTCCTATATATATATATATATATATATATATATAGCAATAATTAACACAGCATTTAAGCTGTGAAAAAGCGTACTACATGTACGTAATAACTAGAGAATTATACTACTTTTAACTGTTTAAGAGCTGTGTCAGTTTTCGTTATATGTTGATCGTGGAACGGTATAAATTTAAACACTTACGTTAACAAAATTTTGAGAAAAATTTCAAAATATTCGTAAACCCTCTAAATTCTGGATATTTAAGCATTTTAGATGTTAAAAACAAAATTTTTATTGGATTTTTATTGAATTTTTAAGAAAAAAAAGGTCATCATTATTTTCACAAAAATGAACAAGAATAGTTAAATGCGCTCAGGAAAAAATCGAACCCTATTTAGGAATTTTTTTAAGTCAAGGAAACATTGCTTTTATTATTAATAAAAGGGACCTTTTTTTTGTGTTTAGGTGTAAGACCACTGCCTATATATATATATATATATATATATATATATATATATATACATAAAATCTAGCCCTTTCACCAACAGATGAAATTTCACCTTCACAAGTTATAAATTGTCTGTCTCTCTCTCTTTCAAACTCATCCGTGGTAGAAAAAGCGAAACGAGAAAAATGAGTAAATTTAAACAGGAACATGATCCCCCGATCAAATGTCAGGGCGTATGTAAAGCTTTTGCTCTTTAATAGCTATAAATCATCTTGTTCAGTTTGTGGCTCGCTTGTCTGGTAAGTATGTTTGCATGTATATATTTGAGTGAGAATGAGGTGACAATGCAGACCTATGTAGACCGATAAAACTTTCGCATTTTATTTATTGTCATGGATTGAAGTAAAGCGATGCAAAAATTTATTAGTTCCTGTTTAATTATCGCCCTATAAAATGTGTATAAGTCAACTCTTAATTTATGCGCACGAAGATATTAGTAAAGTGAATTTTTGATTTTTGGAGCCAAAGATTGTTTGTTTCTTTTTCTTTGGATTCCTCGTTTGGATTTCTGTATAACAAAATTAGTACTCGTGTATAAGTCGAAACCAGTGTTCTTTCCTTCAAATATCCCCTTTTTTCTTTGTCATACTTTTTTGTTTGTTTCTTTCTGTCTTTCTCTAATTTTTTACAAATATAGTTGGACAACCGCAGTCGATGTTGACCCGAAGGCATCCTTTTCAATTGCTACTTCATCGAGGTGTAGGGGAGGCCACTACCCCTTTCCATGAATTGCTCCACTTACCTTTAATCCTTGCCTTATTATGCTATGTTAAGCTAGGAGGCATCTGGTGCCATTTTTGAATCTTTGGTATAACTCGATCTTGGATTGAACCCCGGTCTCCCCGACCATTGGTGAACTATCTAACTATTATGCCAATGCGCCAGTATAAGTAATACGTTGTTGTTGTTGTTGTTGTTGTTCTTCTTCTTCTTATTATTATTATTATTATTATTATTATTATTATTATTATTATTATTATTTACTCAGAGTTTTCCCCATCAGCGTTAGCTGATGGTCTTTCACTGGAGTCTGAGTGACTGCAAGTCTCCTCAAGTCTCCACGACTCTTCTCGGTATTCTGGCCATTCTCAATAATGTAGTAGTTTGGATGGTCTCCTCTCGTCCGCCAACTTCAAAGTCCTCCAGTCCCTTTAGTAATCCTTTAGTTACTGTTCCAATTGCAGCAATTACAATTGGTATAATTGTCGCCTGCAAGTTCCACAGTTTTTACAATTCCCTAGCAAGGTCGAGGTACTTATCCTTCTTTTCACATTCTTTCAGTTTTATTCTGTGGTCAGCCGGGACAGCAAAGTCGACAATTTTGCAAGTTCTCTTTTTTTGTTATTATCAGGTCCGGTCTTACGAATATTATTATTTACTCCTTTAGAGTTTTTCACATCAGTGTTTATTATGAGGACTATTAATGGTTGTTACTGCTGTAACAGTAGAAATGACTTCACTTTTTACTGGATAGAAGTATATTAAACTCAGTAGAATAAACAAATTTTGGTGTTCTTTTCCCCCATTATAAAGTAAATGAATCTACCCCATTGTTGTATAGAATCTATCATATTTTATTGTGCTGATTTGCTTTCCCATCAAATTCTATTTTGGTCGGCCCCTTCCAGTTTCTTATCCATTTTATCAGAATATCTTGTTTCATAAACCCTGTCCAGCTCTTACATTGACTTTGTATTGAGTCTTTTGCCCAACTTAGAAGGGAACTTATCTATCTAAAAAAGATATGCGGTTGAAGAGAGAAATCTTTACTAATCTATTTAAGTCTGCCTAATATCAAATTTGATTACGTATATACAATTTATTTACACTCATAAGTGCGCGTACACACATGCTTTTATCCAACTCTACTCTAGCAGGAAACGACAAAATTTTAAAATAGAGCTTAAGAAGTTAGAATTCAGAATTTTCAATCTGTTAGACGGGTTGCTATACAAGATCAAAAACTAGTCCTATAGCAGGATTGCAATAAAGGATTAATGATGTACAAATGAATACCTGCACAAATTCTAAAACAACGGGTAAATCGAGCGTATTTCACACTTACGAGGGACATACGATAAGTTTCCAGACTTTTTTCGTAACGGCTTTTAAAATTGTCATAGACTCTTGAAAATACAGTATGTTTTTGCTATACATCTTATGAGATGACTGACAAATTTTTATGATTTCAGCTTCAAATGAACAGCTACAGCAGCAATTGGAATACACCCTACCAAATCCTGATTGCCACTGCTGGTGAATTTCAAAAATGCAATCTGACACTTTAGAAGAACGATATGCAATAAAATTCTGTTTTAAACTTGGAAAAAATGTCTCAGAAATGTATGGAATGCTTCAGATTGCGTTTCGACTATCTTGCATGAATCGAGCATGAATTTTTGAGTGGCATAAGAGATTCAAGGAAGGCAGGGAGTCTGTGAGGGATGATGAGATGTGTGGGAGGAGTAAGGAAGTCAATACACCAGAGTTGATTGGCCAAACGGTTAGGGTTACTATGTTGAGGTTTTAAGGGAGTTCAGGAAGAGATTCCGTTGAAGAAGACAGCACTCTTCAATTCTGGTCAGTGGAATTTCCACCAGGACAATACACCAGTCCAAAACTCCATCCTTGTCACAGACTATTTGACCAAGATGGTCATCAAGACAGTTACTCAGCCTCCCTATAGTTCAGACCTTGCTCCCTGTGACTTTTGCTTATTCCCTAAGCTCAGAGGCTGTCATTATGAGACAATTGAGGAGATGAAAGAGGCTGTGACGAAGGTCATTGACACGCTCACACAAGAGGACATCCATGGGGCTTTCCAGAAGTTGTTCGATTACTTCGAAGGGGACCAGAGTTTTATGTGTGTACTATCAATAAAAGTGCCCATACGAAAAAAGTCTGGAAACTTATCGTATGCCTCTCGTATTTTACTCACTTCTCGTTCAATTAAATCAAAACTTTAAGACGATTCAAAACCATAAATACATTAAATCCACGATATCTCTTGATTGATCTTTTTCTAAAAATCTTTTAGAGTATTCACCAAGAGTGTCAGAAAATTCATTCTGAGTCGATCACATCGAATAGTATCAACCTATTTTTGCTTAGAAGACATGACTTGTCGACGGAATCTCAAGACATTCTTAATTATATTTGGCTATAACAACACACAAAATACCTTGAATGTTGGGGATCCTTGTTTGGCACATTTCTTGCATCACCTCAGGGCAAAACGTAACACCTGTCATATGTTAACCGAGAGTTTTAAAAAAATTCAAAACAATCAATATGAAGTAGGTTTCATATATATATATATATATATATATATATATATATATATATATATATATATATAATGATATTCCTTTCATCATTGAGAATATATAGGGAGTTGCTAATCGATATTTATTTTTCATTCGAATTTCCTATTCTGGTCATGACTGCAGATGTCACTTATATGCTAATGCCGTTGCTAAAGGTTTCTTCCACAGTCAAGTACCCGGACATAATCTTGACAATGGCATGTAACAGTTGTAGATCAGAAAGAAAGAGGGCGAAAGAATACAGTGGCAATGCACGGCTCCCGTAGGAGGACATGACCATGAAGTTTACTGCTAATATTGTTGTCAATCCAATATAAATAACCAATTTATTAGAGTTTTGCTTTGTGGAATCGGCAAAGCGAATTCAAAATCTTTCGGAAGGCAGGGTTGGACATGCTGAAAACTTAGGGTCACACACACTTGTCGCTTCATTTTTAAAAGTATGTTTTAATTCTATGATTTGATTTGATTTTTTTAACAATAATACATAAAATTTATATTTATGATTTTTTTCTTTACCTTTTTTACTCGCACTTTATATATATATATATATATATATATATATAATCTGAAAATTACGTTTTCTATTTAAAAGAAAACTAATGATACTAATGTTATGGAAAAAAATCTAAGTTGGGATTTTAATTATTTTTATTTTTTATACTGCTCTGATAGCTAGTATTTGAGCACTTTAGTTATTAGGTCATGCCGAATCTCGGCTTCATATCCTGGAGCAGAGAGCCAGGGGCTGTGGGCTCCGTGTGAACTCACTCAAAAGTTTATGCGTTTTAAATAAGATGGTGCTATCTCCACTCAAAATGGCAAGCATCTGATATTGTAGACATTTCTCATACCTAGGTAGCAACATCTCATATACAGAAAGCGATGCTTACATACCCATAAAAAAGGCATGGATTCCGTTCGATAGTTTATGGATCATATGCCAATAATATATATGATTCTTAAACACTTTTGTAGATACATACAGTTAAATGATCACTACTATTTCTAAAAATTAAATTTAGCATAAGTCATCTGCTTGCACTCAGTTTAAATGTCAAACTTTTCTATTTGACCCATAGATCGGGCCCTATCAAGTACTAACACTCCAGTGTACCTGGGGGGAATGTAATGAAGGGGTACTCTGCATTCCCCAAACTCCAACATTATTGGAGCCTCACCATCAGATTGTTTAATGTCATATCCAAGACACTCGTTGGGAAGGGTCTTACCCCTCTGCAGAGATACAGTCGGTATATTCTACAGCCTCATCCAACTTGGCTGTCAAAATCTGACATCTTGTATAAAAAAATCGGGATTTCTTCCAAACTATGACCGTGTCAGTACTAATGTACACCTGCACCAGCTAATTTTGACGAAGTGTTAGAAAAAGTTTGACAGGGATTACAGGAGAATGCTGCGCACTGTTTTGAACAAATCCTTGAAGCAGCACCCCACAAAACGGCAGCTGTGTGGCTACTTACCTATCATCTCAGCAAACTATCCAAGAAAGACAAGCAAATCATACTAGGTATTGCCGGAGAAAACAGGATAAGCAACGTTATCCTGTGGACACCTACACATACACACTAGCTTTAGCCGACTAACCAGGACGTTGGATGAACTCTAGAGGACCTACCAAGTGCGATAGCAAAGAGGGGCGGATGGTGAGAGAGAGAGAGAGAGAAATACTTTCTATCAACACGACTTGAGGATTGATAAATCAATTCATCTTTTTATATATATATATATATATATAAAGCGAGAAACAGAGAGGCAAGCAAGCCAAAAGACGGACAGTGCTAATTTATCTATTTTTTATTTTTGTATCAAAGTTCACAATACGTGAGTCGCTTAACCTCTTCAGTCATCGAGGAGAAGCCGACGTAGAAAATCGTAAGACAATCATTAGCATTCGAAATAGTGTAACGTAATTATCAAAACTTATAAAGGTGCTGCTATGACGAAAGAGTTGTTTGTTAAATAACACACACAGCACTTTTTGTTTAGTAGAGATTTTAAAAATAGTTTTCTGGTATTTGCTTTGATCTTAGTATCAGTTATCAATTGCTCAGCTCTTTATTATGTCTATCCATATCGCTTCATGAAATATCCATATGTGTGCGTATCAGATTAATCAGATAGTCTATTAAAATCTTGCTCGGTATTGTGACGATTGTGTGACAATTTATAATCCTGTCCGAACGAAAACGTACGTCGCTTTTTATCCCGCCCTTAAACTATTTCTTTTCTCTTTCCTCGTAATAGATTCTCTCACTACCCCCTCTCTCTCTCTCTCTCTCTCTTTCACTACCTCTCTCTCTTTTTTCTTGGCATTTTTTCTGTTTCTCTTTCTATCTTGTTCTCTCTTCAATCGCTTTCTCATTAACTATATTCCTGTCTCTTCCTTTATTTTTCTAGCAGTCTCTCTCTCTCTCTCTCTCTCTCTCTCTCTCTCTCTCTCTCTCTCTCTCTCTCTCGTAATGTCTATTTTCCATATTGCCTTTTTTCATTTCTCCGTTGCTCTTTTTCTTCTTTTTTTTATCTCTGTATCCCTTTGTCATTTTCTCCATCTCTGTGTCCTTTTTTCCCTCTTACTTTTCCCTTTTCTTTTCTCTTTAACTCTCTCTCTTTCTACTTCTCTCTCTTCTGCTTTTCTCTCCATTCCTTTCTTTCTCCACCTGCTTTTCTCCTTCCTCTTTTTTCTATCTCTCTGTCTCGTTTTTTTTTTTTTATTTCGCTATTTCTTTTCTCTCTCTCCCCCCTTCTCCTTTCCTATATCGGTGTCTCTTCTCTCTCTCTCTCTCTCTCTGTCTACTTCTGCTCTACTTCATCGCTCTCTCTCTCACGCTACTTCTTTCTTTCATCGCTTGCTCTCTCTCTATCCTCCTTATCTCCATTTTTCTCTCTATATATCTATGTCTCTATCTCTCTCTCCTTATCCTTTCCTCCATTTCCTTCTCTTCTCTTTTCCTCCATCGCCTCTCTCTGTTCTGTACATATCACCTTTCTCCATCTCACTGTTTCTCTTTCTCTCTCCTTCTCTTTCCCTCCATTGTACTCTCTCTCATTTTTCTCTATCACACCCTCTTTCTCCCTTTCTCCATCGTCCTCTCTTTCTCACTATTATTTTCCTTTCTTCTCTTTCTCTCTCATATTTTTAATCTCCCTAAAGGTTCTTGCTTTTATGAAGAGCGAATGAAAGAGGGAAAGCGCAGGGATCTAATTTTTTTAAGCAAAAGCCACGATCTTCGAATAATGTTTAAGCACTTCAATGCATTCCTTTTTATTACGTACATACACTCTCCAATCTTGAACTGAATACCCTAGTCAACTACGTTTAGACCCCTTTTAGGAAATCTCTCGTTTCGGCTAATTTTTCTTTGGTCTCCTCTTCGCACAAAACCTCTTTTGTGTATTTAACATGCGTACATACGAACTGCAAATGGAGTAACTAGTGTAAACACATTTTTAACTTTTCCCATCCTTTAGTTGTATTGTTTTCTTTATATATATATATATATATATATATTAACCGGCTCATTGGCCTAGTGCGTTGAGTGTTCGCCAATGATACTTCATTGCTTAACACTCAGCATTATAAGGTACGTATCAAGGGTAAAGTGGAGAAATCCGGGGGTGGGGAATAGCACCCTTCCCTACACTTCGGTGTTGTAGCTATTGAAAAGGGAGCCTTCGAGTCACCTTCGACTACTGTCGCCATCTTTACTTTGCTTTTATATATATATGTATATATATAATTTTTCATGGGAAATTAAAATTTCATTTCTGTTATGATTTGTTATTCAGAATATTTTTCTTTAATAATAATTTTCAGTTATATATTTACTGTATCATAAATGAATCATAAATTATGCTGTTTTTTTCATAGTAATCTTTACTTATATATTATTGCAATTACAAAACATATTCTTTAAAAAATTCAGGATTCAAAAGCTGATAAGCAACTGTCGTTCAGCGTCTGTTTCCTTAACGATTACGTCAACATATCCCTTTATCATTTGAAAAAGAAAATTTCAAAGAATCCGATGAATCGGTGTAAACATGTGATAAGAAAAAGTTGTTAATGTTTTATCAGGTCTTTTTTTTATCGAGTCACATTTCGTAACTACATTGTCGGATATCAATAACCAAATTATATATATATATATATATATATATATATATATATATATATATATATATATGTATATATATATATATATTCTCGTCTTATTTTTGTTACTTTGCCACTATATAACTCTTTGAATACGGATATTTTTAACCTCCAGTATTTACCAGCCGACGGATAACTATTTCGATAAAGTTGCCGAAAGTCTACACAAGCTTTGTATTAATGTTTCTCAGAAACATCAAGCCCACGTCGCTATTCTTTCTCCCGGTGATGGTCGATACGTTTTGTGACCTGATTCAGAGGTCGATGCAAATCATAAATGCAAATATCATCACCATCTTTTGACAGTCAGGGACGTTACTTGTATTCAACGCAACATGCCTGCGAGAAAATCTGCTATTTCAATGTACAACAATATATATCCATATCGGAGAGAGTAAGAGAGAGTTACTGACATTTTCCTTCGTAGACATATAAATACTATTTTCCGATAAAGAATACAGTTTTTTCTTAAATATTTTGTCCCAAAATTCACACCCCAGACGAATCAAGAATGAAATACAAAATAGAGCATTCTCGATGCGTAAAATATGGAAATTCTTAATGTATCACGTTTGTTGTAGACCAAAAGCTCGTATTGGCGACAATATCTGTTCGGTAAGGTTTGATCTACAATGAGAGACCTACTGCTATAACCCTAAGCCTTAATACGGTTAATACATCTTCTCATATGCTCACAAACACAAACATATAAATGTGTGTGTGTGTGTGTGTGTGTGTGTGTGTGTGTACGAGAGATTACAGAAAGCTTTTCGTTGCAGTCAGGAAGAAAATGACACTTTTTCTGTTTTTTAGTTTTATTTATTTCATCAGTGCTTAAAAATTTAACTACTTTTTGCCAAATTGTTTTTGTCGTAGGAAATGAAGTCAGTGACACGTGATCAAATCCCGGACAAGACTATTTTCATTTCACTTCACGTGAGAAAGGCATGGTTTGGTTTGGTTTCTTTGTTAAATGGTATATCAACCTTTGTTGGTAATTTGATGACAAAGCCATTCTCCTCGAAAAACAGTAATGGTGCTATTTAACCCATAGCTGGGAGGATTTGGGGGTTCATACCTTTCCCAAGAGTATTTGCCCGAAAGTGAACGTAATAGGACAAAAGCATGAATGCATCAGTTGTCCATTCACAACTACCAACTATGGGTAAATAGTATGGAACTGGATCATTTGGTCTTGTTTAGGCAACCAGACAAGAAAAAGTTACTCAGAATTCAAATCAGCTATACTCCACTTCAAAAACTGACATTTTGTCACCTCGTGTCAATGGTGGAGGGGTTGGGGTATATATATATATATATATATATACACATATCCTAATTCTCTCTGTTTGAGGCGAGGATTGGTTGTGTATATATATATATATATATATATATATATATATATATATATATATATATATATATATATATGGCTTTGTAAACAATATACTAAGTATAAACTACTAAATGAATATCGCAAAGCACCTCTTAGTCCGGTAGAGAACTTTTCTGCACTCTCTCGTGTAATACAAGTTTTTGTGAATTTTTTTTTTTTACTTTCGGGGGTTTTCTTTGTTTTCTTTCTTAATACACAGTTTTACAAAGGTTCCGCTTCATAGAAAAGTTTAAATCTTTGCAGAGAACCGTTCATAATTGAAAGATTACAGCCGTTCTGGTAATCTTATATATATATATATGTGTGTGTGTGTGTGTGTGTGTGTGTGCGTCTGTAAACGATCCGATAATACTCTGCCTTTAAAAATGTAGTAAATAAGTTAAAAAACAGAGGAAAACCTTTTACTATAAAAAATGAATAATAACAATGATAAATAAAAATGGAGGAAGTTTAAATGAGTGACAATGTCGGCCGGATGGTCATCCGATCTGCCTTCAAAGCTAACCAGTCAGCAGATAATAACTGAGAGTTATTAGATCTACAGATGAGACTCAAACTGACCGTGGAGAACCTGCCAGTTGATTGACTTTACTTGCTATGGATATATCCATACCATAACTTTTTTGTTATATATAATAACTTTTTTGTTATATATATATTATCATTCGACCCGGTCCATTTTTGTAATAGCGCTTCTCTTCATTACTTCTGCCATCGTCCCTACCACTAAGACCCAACCAAGCCTGGTAAGCGTTCGTCTTGACTAAAATTACCACCCAACCGTTGCTTTCAAGAAGTAAGAGGAGGGTAAATATTTAATGTAACTAAAAAAAAAAAAAAAATA
The DNA here is from genome assembly GCA_963585895.1 of Sepioteuthis lessoniana. Taxonomy (NCBI): domain Eukaryota; kingdom Metazoa; phylum Mollusca; class Cephalopoda; order Myopsida; family Loliginidae; genus Sepioteuthis; species Sepioteuthis lessoniana. The sequence goes on along the minus strand of CAUZXS010005176.1, from coordinate 9,508 downwards.
GTGAGAAAAAAAGTAAGAAATATGAAATCATATATACCAGGAAAGTGATTGAAGAAAAATAGGAAAAATAATTTAGTGCCTAAAAAAAAAAGTATTTAATTTATGCTCACAATAAATCAGAGAGAGAGAGAAGGAAGAATGATTTTGCTACAGCCAGTTGAATTATTTTTTTCTTTTCTTTTTGTTCGGTTGTATTTTATTGTTTTTTTTATTTTTTAAAGATTAACAATTTTGGGTAGTAAACTATTACTATTGAGTTCGAGTCTCTTTGTCGGTTAATGGAAGAACTTTAACCGTGTGACAATACCGACCGGGAGCTTAGTAAGCTTCACTCTTGTTCGCACAATTTTCACTTTTACTCTCTCTCTCTCTCTCTCTCTCTCTCAAACACACACATCTTTGTAGTTTCTTGTTCTCACAACTCTCACTTTTAATCACACACACACACATACACACACACACACACACACTTCGTTGCAGTTTCTTTTTAATCTTAATAAATCATTTTTTCGTTTGAGTGTAACGACGGGTTAAAGTCGAAAAGAATCTTATCTTTGTGTAGAATGCAAAATTACTCTGGAGCTGTTTTCTTTGACTTTTCACCAATACTTTTTGGAAAGGCATAAATCCTTCTACTTCACTAAGAGTCAATATTTGGGCCGTTGAAGCCCAAAAGCATTGAAAAGTCTCTACGTTTTGGACATTCGATAACACATGTAACAATTTTTATCATTAAAAGTTTTCGGACTCATTTCTTCATCTTTATTGTTATTTCCACACCGTTTAGGCAGATATGTCCTCCGGCCTTCTTCAGGTGTTTTTTGTCTAAATTTCTGAGACGAAGCTTGATGATTTTTATCATTAAGGGTTTTCGGACTATTGTCTTCATCTTCATTGTTATTTTCACAATGTTTCGGCAGATATGTCCTCCGGCCTTCTTCAGGTGTTTGGGAACCTTCACGGAACTTCGAACTACGTCCTTTATTGAAACCACGATGGGGGCGGTCACCTGTTCTGATTCCGTTAGCCATAACCGGGTACAAGTGATAAGTATTCCTGTATTGTTACTCGCCTGCAGTCAGAAAGGAACCTACAACCTCCAGATGATTGTCTCCTTAGAAGCTTAGGGAACCAAAGCCTATAACTGTTACGCTAAAACTTTTTTTAGTTACTGAGTAAATATTACTATTAACCATTTACTTTCGCCTAAATGATAAAAAACATATTTTTCTCTTTTAACTTTACTTTTGTGAAGATCATAATAAAATCTTCAACTTTAAAATTGAAACCGTTTAAAGTGATTCAATTTACAATTACAAATCTCGAAAAACAAACTCGTTTTATAAATTTTTGTATGATTATGTTTAGTGGGTACAGTGTTCCCCAATGGTCCGGGAAACCTGGGTTCAATCCCAGGTACGTCATACCAAAGACTTTAAAAATGGTACTTGATGCTTCCTTGCTTAACACTCAGCAATATAAGGTACGTATCTAGGGTAAAGTGGAGCAATCCAGGGAAAGGAGAAGCGCCCTTTCCTACACTTCGGTGTAGTAGCTATTGAAAAGGGAGACTTCTGGTCGCCCTCGATTACGGTCGCCAGCTTTACTTATGGTATTACTAGAAGGAAATTATGATTCTAATTCCGATGTTGTTTCATTCAGACTTTATATCCATAGAAATATTCAAACTTGACTGTCTTTACATAGAAAATCGCCTTTCAAAATGTTTTAGCCAATGCACAAAAGCACAAAACTGAAAGGAATAATAACCTTTTTCCTATATTTTTACTACATTCATCATCATTATGTCGTGCCACCAGCACGGATATCGCTGACCCTCTCTCGCCACTTTTCCCTATCGTTCGTCGTCTCTGTCAGATCTTCAGGGCTACATCCCGTATCCTCACAGAGCTGCTGTATGTAGGTTCGAGCTGGCCGTCCTAATTTTGCTCGGCCATATGTGGGGGTCCATAGGAGTAAATCATTTATGAGCTCTTCCCCGCTTCTCCAGCAGTGTCCTGCATGTCTGGTTCGTCTAACTTGGATAGTTTTCGTGATGGGAGGTAGGTGACCGTATAGTTGGTGCTTTGTGGAGTGTTGCCTCCAGGACTTGTTCAATATTGCTTTCAGCATTCTCGTGTAATTGCCATCTAGCTTTTTCTCCAGCCGTTTTGTTAGAATCCAAGTAGTGCATCCATATAGCAGTATCGATACGACTGCTGCTTGGAAGAAACGCCGTTTCATTTTATCGGTCAGGTCTGACTTCCATATGATCGATAGCTTATCGATAGCTGTCCATGTCTTCGTTAGCCGCGTGTAGATACTATTTACCAACCCCTTCTCGGGCAGGATATGACACAAGGTCAATTTTTAAGCGGAGTTTAACAGGTTTGAATTCAGAGTTTTCCTTCTCCTTGACTAGTTGCCTAACCAAGGCTGAAGAACCTAGTCTGTCCTACTATTTACCCATAGCTGGAGGGAGAATAATTGGATTCATACCTTTCCCAAGGGTATTAGTGCTATGTGAAATGCAATCAGTATCGTCCAGGATTTGAACTCGTATCGCCATGTTCATTTCCTACGGCGATAACGACTACACCACGGGCACCTCCAGCCGCGTGTAGATGTCCTCGGTTGATGAGACACTGCTTCCTAGGTAGGTGAAGTTTAGTAATGAAGGAATTATACAATCTCGGGGTAAAATTAATGGTACGTTCTGTTATTTATGGCACAAAAGCAAAGCATAGTATCAACAATCTATAACTTCACTAAGTTATTCAGCAAAATCTGTTTTATATCATTTTGAATTAAGATGAGCAAATAAAAAATCACCAAGATGCTATGTCGGAAATAATTCTACTTGCATCACTCTGACGTTTAAAAATAAACATCCATCCATTCACAATTTAAATGTTTTGCTTTCCTTTTTCTTCTGCACCATTTTGTCTGTCTTCTTTTCTTACTCTTTCTCTCTTCATTTCTTTCTCCTACTTCATGAAAGAGTTTTTTTTCCTAATACATTTCCTTATCTGTCCTCCTTTGGAAATGTTTTTTTGTTTATTTCTCTTCAGCTCTTTCTCTCTGCATCCCCCTCAACCCCTCACTCTTTCTCTCGGCATCTCTTGTTCAGTATTCACCTTTCTACACCTCTGTTGTTCAAAATATTAACTTTTCCCGCTTTTTCTCTGTTTCTCACTTTGTTTTTCCTTTTTTTCTCCCTTTCACTCATCACGTTACTTTCAAGCGATCTTTCTCAAACATTCTCTCTCTCTCTCTCTCTCTCTCTCTCTGATTCTCTTTTTTGTCTTTTTTCTATTTCACGTTATATTCTTAATCTATAACGCTTTCTCAGATATCCCCCTCTTTCTATTTTCTACTTTCTCTTTCTCCTAGAAAAAGTGTTTCCAAACTCTTTTACTTATTCTTATATCAACCATCATTCTTTTAAAAGACGGAAAAGAAACAGCTTATATCTGCTCTCCGCTATTCCTATCCCAGTTTCTTCATTGAAAATGGCCGTCTATCAATGACTTCCTGTTTGGGCCGGATGTTCGCAGAAAATGGATATACAGAACGAGATATAATCGACCTTGATGCTTCACATTGGAATAGTAACAACCAAAGAAAAATCCTCACCACACTAGAAACAGGATAACATTTAAACTATCAAAACATGCACACACACACATGTACGCACTTTAAATAGCCTCCGAGTCCACTTTAATCCATAACACTACATCACAGATATAATATCCTAAAAAAACAAAAAAACAAAGACATTTCAATGAACAAAAATGCATAGGAAATAATGCGGCATCTTCGCCTTAAGCAATGTACCTTTTTTAAGAAGGCCGTCAAAATGCTTACTTCCGGTTTCAGTGTTTAAAAATAAAATGATAATGACAATAACAAGTGGTGTCAGCGACAACAATTGTGATAACTTGAAACCAACACTGGTTCAGATTTCCTGGCATTTTTTCTCTTCAGATAATCAGGATCCCAGAAGGAATTGGATTTCCTAATAAACTCGTTAGGATGAGTTTAATCATCCATGGAAAATACCGGATTTCTTATGCGCATTAATATTTAAATTAAATATTGAGGCACGAGCGTATAATAGAAGGAAAAATTTCATGCCAAAAGATTATATATATATATATATATATATATATATATATATATATATATATATAGCGAGAGAGACAGTCTTAACCAACATGTGTGTGTGTGTGTGTATATATATATATATATATATATATATATATATACTCACATAGATAAGATGTGTGTCATAAATATATATATATATATATATATATATATGCTTGTATATGTAGGTAAATGTACATGTATTAGACATCGCTAGTGGTGTTTAACTATAGAAAAAACTTTCATTTAGTGACCCACGAAAGTTGCCTTGTACCACAAATAAATAAATATGTGCTACATGTACACACATATATGTATATATATATAAATTGAACAACATTAATGCAGAAAAAATTATA